>JAUMTS010371052.1:0-13915 GCA_032273385.1 Ophiopholis aculeata | reverse complement strand
ATTTTTATTTTTTTCAAAAACATTTCACTTAGATTTGGATTATTGAACAACAGCTATTTTGAACACTTTTTGATGATATCTGTTTCCTGCGTACGTGACGATGACGTCCGCCGAAATGTGAGCCTTCTCTTTTCGAATTTGATTAATTCGAGCAGTTATCACTAAATCAGACATGTTATGGATGTTTTCAGAAAGTTCTTTTCTTTAAATGTTTTGATTGCTTCATAGATTTTACCACAAGATAAAACATTGACACTGATACACACTGTGGATTAGGAAATGCTATCAAGAAAAAACAGTTCATTGAAATAATAAGATACCATTGAATCATTGTCATATTAAGGAAAAGGTTCTTGAGAGAAACAAATAAAGTACGCTAGTAATAACACTACTGACACAAACACGATGACTAAATTGATCTGTTTTTCTTTATTTTTTGCCTTCCATATAAAAATAAAATCATTACAATACATATTAAATCATTGCACAATCTGTATCGTCTAAGCTATTTTTGATATGTTTAAGGTCACAATAAGAACAAATACATAATACTAATTTATTATTAATATTGCAGGTTTAATTCAATTATTTATTGTAATTAAAAAACAATATGGAAGAACATTTTATCAATTTTTCGGAGCAAACAATATCAATACTGTGTAGCTCTTATAATTAAATCAGTTCAGAAAATAATTCAACAATAAAGCAAACGTGTCAGTTTCCGTAGATAACTGGTATTTGGACAGAAATGGGCAAAACTAGTTTTCAACATTTCAGAACGTCGTATTCAAAAATCGTGACGTTTTGTATGGTAGGGGTTGATTTATTTTTTCGTTATCTTAATAAGCATCATCATCATCATCGTCATAAGCAACCCACCTTACTCCTCAATGTGTTTACCATATGCATCTTGGTAGTACGAGTGGGTAGTTTGTCTTGTTAAATTGATTCTAAGTCAGACGTGTTGAGCATGGTATATTGCCTAAGTGGGATATCTTACCGGGGGCACTTCCCATATACGTCATTCATGGCCCGGTACCTAATAACCCCCTTTTTGCTATACAATTGACCATCCGGTAACAGTTGACCCAGATCTTTACAATGTGACTTCGACCCTTTAAACTTATTCGAACTGTGGAACGCCACTTAAGTTGTGGAGGTGGCCATATTCTAAATGTTGCAATATTGTTACCCTGTTTTTATTCCAAATGGTCAAAATCTTAGCAACACTTTCTAGCATTTTTTTAAATAATTAACGTATTTATGACAACAAGATGACAAAGTCAAGACTTTTTACAAAAGATTAAAAAACATTTTAAAAGGTTTGCATTGAAAAGGGGTTCATCGTTATACCAGAAGTCCGTTAAAGATACCGCTTTTAGTTTCGCGTAAACATATAAAAGGTCTATGTGTTGAGTATTTCCCCCTTTTCTGAAAGAACTATACCCGTCACTACAAGTGAGTGTCCCCCTCCCTCCTGAATATATTCTGCCGGGTATATTTAGCTTACTGGTAGAGGAGTTGTTGGTTCCGGCGGTAAACATAACATTTAGTAGCACGCCACTATAGGATATATAATCTCTCCAACGTGACGATATAATTCATTCACAATTCGATACCGACCGTCTTATTTGGATATAACGCAGCTGACAGTGTCTTGTTTAGCAATAAGGACCAATTTTAGGTAAGTTTTGAAGTCGTTTTCTTTATTGGTTTTATTTAGTCAAAATTGTGTACAATTATTTTTATTTCAATAACAGTCTTGAGGTAAAGATACGGAATTTTAATTTTTTCTACTTAGATTAATTTCTGTTTCGTAAAATGATATTCCTACTTTATTTTGATTTTTTTCTACCACAACATAACACTGGATACGGTTTTGTTTAAATATAAATAAACATTCTACAAGTTCTTGGCTTGGTTGATGCAGGACATAAAAATGCAAAAACAATGAGACGGGATAAAATTGACTGATTCTTTAAAAAGTTGGATGAAGGATTTTACCAAAACATACAACCGAAACTATTTCTAGTATAAACATTTGTTTAGTTACTTTTTTATTTATTATTAACGCAAACATATAGGCAATCTATACTCATTTCTGCAGCAGCTCCTCAACAATTGTTGACTGTTGACTGGCTCAATCTCAAAATTAGTTAGAGGGAACAAGCACTGCCCCATGGTATATCAAAAGAAGAAAAAAGGGTGTTGTATCATACCGACGTGGTCGCACGTTACACACTGCCGTCATTTTAGAACTGCATTGACTGCATTCTATAATTTCTCTGCTTTTTCCTCAGCCTCTTTACTACCATCCAAGCTTATACCACTCTCTCCATGGATGATTTGATAAGGTAGCAGCCAGTTAGAAGGGAAATCAACACAGCTTGTCTGGTCAATTCTATTTTGTCAAGTTCACAGACAGACATTGCAAAATGGGTAATTTATTTGGCCGCAAGAAGGAATCCAGAGTAACAGAGCAAGACAAAGCTGTTCTGGTAAGTTTGAGGTGTGTGGATGTGATTGATAAGAGATGCACCATTAGATATCCAGGGGGAAGTTGGGGCAAGAGTTGAACTTTTTTCAATTGAATCTTTGGGGTGAGGTGTTTTTTTAATTTTTTGGGGTTAAGTTTTTTTTCTTAATTGTTTAATTGTTTTAATTTCTGAATGTCCAATGGTCAATTTTTTTTTTTACATGTATGTATCAGGAGGAAATTTTTTTCTTAAAAAAACTTACTACCCCCTCGGTGGATATCTAATGGTGCGTCCCTAAGTAAGGCAAAAAAACAACAACTTTGTTTGCTTGCCCATTTCTGATTGACTCTGATTTTGTAAATCAAAATTGTTTTCCTCTATTTACTGTACATGCATACAAAAGCACACCGACCCTTAGTTTTGGAAATTCCTGAAAAGCTTTTTATTTTTGCATTCTGAAATGTGAAAAAAATTTTTTTTTAGCAGTTTGTAATAATCATTACAGTTGTTTTGCAATGTACAATGATGCAATTAATTTGACATCAAAATTAACTTGTTTTTGATATTTTGAGCACTTGATCAAATACAAATGTATACAATAGCAGGTTTGCTATGAACGTTTAAAAAAAAGAGAGAAAAAAAAGAGACATTTCTGACCGACCGACCCTACTAAAAAAAGGCATATTTTGGGCAAGCAACCAATTTTTTGTTCCGCTTTGCGTAAATTACGCATACGCTTACACATCATGCAAGGTGGTGAATTGTTTTGTCCGAAATTTAGATTGAATAATAGTTATTATTTGAAATAACAATGGTGCATTCTATTTTGTCCACAGCAATTGAAACAGCAGAGGGATAAACTGAAGCAGTATCAGAAGAAGATAGAATTAAACCTTGAGAAAGAGAGAGAGGTTGCCAAGAAACTGCTCAAGGATGGCAAGAAGGCGTAAGTTACAAAATAAAACACGGTTTTCTTAACAGCTCATCAGTGGCCAAAATATAAGATTTCAATTTTTCTTAAAAAGTGAATATGTGACATGATCAAGGGAAATGAATCACATGTTGGTAATTTTCAATTTTGAGTTTTCAACATAAGCTAAATGTCAATTAAAAATGCTACACTTTGAACTAAACTTCATCTCTATCCGACATCTGATATGGCAATTCTTTGATTTTCCTGAACACAGAGAAACATAAGAATGTATCACCTTTGTTGCCTTATAACTCTAAAACCAACACTAGGTACATTCAACTTATTCCCTTTGAATACTTTTCTTTCTTCTTTTTGTTCAGCAAATCATACTTTTTTAAAATTAGGTTAGCCTTGAAGCAAAGTGTAGCTGCTTCTTCATCTTTAAAACGATTCAACATCCCTCTTGGGACAAAGCGAACATAGTGGGTAAGAATAAGCTCCAAATAATGATAAATTTTAGAACAAAAACTAGTTAAGAAAGTATCCTGGCAAATATGGCACTGTTTATACATCCAAGATAAAATTGAAACATGTAGTGGAAAACTGTGTAACACATGCACACAAAATCTATAAGGCACACTATCTGGTAAGGAGCAAACAGGTGTGTATATCCCACAAAAATACCTGCAGGGATCTTATGAAACATCATCACTTCCCATGTGCACAGTTCAGTCACTTCTTTACACCTATGTGATCTTATGACCCACCCCGACACCTCTGGATATCAAATCTCACCCTCAAACCCCTTGGGTTACATGTTACCTCAACAGTTTTAAATATAGGTTTTGAACTATGCCTGTAGGGATGATGTGTTGAATAGCAAAGCGGGTGACCTACTTGTACAAACTTTCTATCAAGGCGTGTGAAATTTGATCCTTTTCTTGATTCACCTTTTTACCTCTTTTTTCGGCAAAGATGGGATGACTATTTCATTAGTATATGTAATTTTATTATTACATTTGAAATTTAGTGTAAGCGTTGCTCAAATGGGTTTCCTGTAGGTTTAAAGGCAGATCGTAAAATGGAAGGATAAGCATGTAAAATGAGTTCTAAAGGTGGGAAACAAATATAGTGCAACTGTTGTAAACGCCCAAAGAAAAATCACAACGACATCCCCTAAAAATAGTTGTCACACTGAAGTCCTTTCAAGAAATCTCTCTTAAATTATTTCAAAAGTGAACTTTTGAATTTCTTTGATAATAAAATGTTCCAAAATAAAACACAAAGAAACATTTTGTGAATCTGAATGTAAATTCTATAATTTTAGTTACCTGGTAATTAATCTTATCAAAATTTACATTTTACTACCCACCTTTACTCACTTCATTAAAAAAAGATACAGTAACTAAAAAAACTGTGAAACTACTAAAATGAACTAACTAAGAAAAAGTAAGAAAAAAATGAATACTGATATATCTGGAACACAAGCAATTTTACACAGATTATCTGGACTAGCCATCCTCCCCTGACAGGAAATGTCCTACTTTAGATATCAAGGATACATTAGCTGTTGGCATGTTGCAAAGCTACCACATCAATGATGATATATTTGTTATTTATCCTAGATGACAACTTGTAATTGATAGAGTGACCCTCACATTTACAGCTTTTTTGATGCGCAGATGCACTTATGAAATGAGTCTTCTGATATTGTAAATCTGATAGCTCCCTTCTTATTGAAGCCCCAGTCCCACTGAACCTGCGATAACCTGCAACAACCTGCGATCAGTACAGTCGTACGACCAGGATGGTTTGTGTATAGCAGTTTTAAACAATGGAGAACAGATCGTTCGATCAGTCCCACTAGTCGCACGACAACCTACGACCATGCTGCGGCTGACTACAATTACCAGTCGCAGGTTGATCGTAACCTATCGTAAGTGGTCTTATCTCTCAGTGGAACTGAGGCTTTAAGGTGCCTCGCAAGGGTTGGGAAATGTCAAATGTGTAACATAAAGGATCGATGAAATACTTTGTGTTCTATATTTTAGAATGAACCATAATAAAAACATTCTCTATTATTTTCTTATGACTAAAAAATGTGAAATATATCAATTTTTTTTCAACTAATAAGGTTACTATTTTTTCATTCATCAGCTAATTTTGCTCTCTTTCTCTTTTGTTTGCCCATTCATGTGCCAATTTAGTTTTTTCTTAAATAAGGGCAAGCAGTATATTAGTGCAAGCAAGACGCTTTAAGGCATAATGAGACACAAAAACAAACTACCTACTATCATCAAAATGTAACGCGACACATACAATCTTAGTATGCTGAGCTCTCCTCATCATATTCATCACCATCATCATCTTAAAGCAGCTTTCCATATATACATTAATTACATCTCCTATAGGCCTACTCCCACATAATAATCTAGTTTGAGTGATGGTTGTTTTGGGCATCAAACTTGAACATGTATCCAATGAAAGAGTGATGATTTAATAGTAATTGAATTTCATCCCACACCCTGTTATCTACTCTCATGCAATTCCATTATTAGATATGATATTTGGAAGGGCTTATGAAACTAATGTGTGATGCTTTACAAAATTTGTTGTGAATGATAAAGTGATTTTGTACTGTTCGTGACTGTAACTGGACATTCATTCTACAGAAATGTGCTAGAAATTGCCTGGATTGGTTACTGATAAATATGTCAAATGTTGAGGCACTTTGTCTAAAAAAATTGAGGCTTTACTTTGTAATTTGGTTTCTTTTCACAGAATAGGCCAGATCATGATCTTTAAGGATCTTCGATTGTATATTTTGCTAACTCTATATATCAATGGTATTTATCTATGTTTGTAAACAAATCAATCTTGTTGAAGCTAGACTAAATTAATCAACCCAAAATGTCACCTGTACTATTTCCAATATAGTTTGATAAATATCCCTGGTTTAAGTGTTTTAATTGCTATTTTCATAGCAACATCAGACCTACTTTGCCAATCATGTTTATCATTGTGGTATGAGACGTCCTGCTCGTAGTCCGACTTGAAATCATTCTGCAACTCGAGTTCATTTCTGTCATATTCTGGATGATGTTGGCAATGTCTTTGACATCCTCTTCATCTATCCTATTGTCATCATCATTTATGGACAACAGCATTTTTCCCAATATAGCAAAAGCGCATTGCTTGTATAGTGCATTTCAAAATACACATCTGTTAGGCCAACCAGTGCATGCTAACTTGAGCTCAAACCACACATCATAGTGATCCAAAAACAAAACCATGGCAAGTCATTATTCGTAAAAAGGCTTGAAACAGTTAACAAGGGTGATAAGCATGCACTTATCAAATGATCAGATCTATATACATCCAAGAATGGTGCAGAAATACTAACAGTAGTAAACTTTTGCATCCAAGAATTCATAAGGCAAAGTCAAATAGAAACACAGTTCTAAGCATGGACAGCTTTTTCAAGACGAATTGTTGGGTCGACAAAATATTTGTTTTCATTTTTTCACCAGAATTGGTAGAATCAGCTGAATATAGGAAAACATTTCTGCTTGTTTTGTTCCATTTGAATTATTGTACTTTGGTCAAACAGCTGATTATACATAATTTTTGGTAACTTTCCAAATTGTGTTTTTACAAAAGACCATAATATCTGTGTTAGTCAGGCCGGTAGAACTGTCTTTTCTATTTTCATCACCTGAACCTCACAAAACCACTTACCTGATCTGCTATTGACATAGTATGTGTATTTCTAGTTGTATTTATATGGATGACATTGTATTTATTGGTGCTACATAGATCATATGCGATGCCGGTGAAAGATGTACTCCCTGTCTTCGGCACACGGTTGTAGATCACCACTAAGTCGGCGGGGTCGTGTCGTAAACTTGGACCTTGATTTATTGTGATTGTATTACTGTTGCGGACTTGTCTAGATGTGTTTTCTTCTAATGCTCTTTCTGCAATGAGATAAAGAAAATAAAACAATATTAATTAATATAAAAGTCAATGTTTCAATAAAAGACATGATTTAAAAATCACCATGGACTAAAAAAGGAATCTTCTGTGATATATTTAAGGTTTTGAACCAAAATATTTCATGTGTTATTCCGTGATGATCCGATACCCGAAATCTAAGGACTTACATATCTTCATACGGACTATTTTTGCTCACCAGTGATCTGCCAAGTTTCTAGGTTCAGTTATGTAATTTAAAAGCATCATATTACAAGACATAATTTTTGTACAAATTAAAACCCATTGATAATCTTTCATCCTTCTAAACTTTCATTATCAGGCATTTTGAATCAAAGTAACTCTCTTAAACAGACAGTTGTTTATTTGCTTCAGTAATTACAAAAATCACTTAAAAGCAAAATGACACAAAAAGTTAAGTGCAGTGATTTCAGTCTTGAAATCAGACCAAATGATATACTAATAATAAGACCACAATCATAAGAAACCTTTTTGAATATCAATATATCTAATGGTACACTCATCTCTGATTCCAAAATACGAGATAATTTTTATCCTTAAAATCATTATGAATGTAGGTCAAGGCACCCATCACAAAACTCCAATAAATATGAGCTTTCACAAGCAATTAATCTTCAATGATGATTTATGTTGCTCCCCTTTAAATTCAAAATGGCCGCTTATATTTCCCCTTTCCGGTTGCTTATATTCTCACTTTCCGTTCTACTAGGTGGGCTCTCCATCACTATAACTGTTTGAACTATAGTACCTGCAAATTGAAAATGACAAATCTGTATTTTTTATGAGAGGAACATGTCTGTGCTCTGATTAATGGGAATAATTCTGACTCCAATTCATTCTACCTTAAAAACAAGGAAATTAAATCTTGACTTTATACTGTTGAAGGCATATTGCAAAATTATATTGAAATGAAATGGTGACATGAGTTAAGAATTGATTCTAACGACTAATTATTTCGCTCCTTAAAGAGATTATATGTCAGTTGAATTCTATAATTAACTCTTATTAAGTTGCTAGAAAGCTTGTTAACGAACTAATTCATCTCAAGCTCATTCAGTAGCTATTGATACATTTTATTTTATTATGAAATTATTAAAACAAAGGATTTCCTCATCATTAAGTCACAAACACTTGGTTTAAAGTTACTCAGATATTCACTTTTACTGACGCCATAAGTATCTTCAGAGTCAGTCAAGTTCTATTATGGTGGAAATCAGATGTATGCTAATTTTCACATCCAAAAAGGGAAAAATTCTGATTACCCAGACATAGCATTATCTTGAACCTTTAAAACAATCTAGGAAACAAACGAGGGCTTCAAGTCACTTTCAGAACGTTATTCCCTATTAAATCTCATGCACTATTTTACAAGGCCATTTTTTACAAAGATCAACATCCAACTATACCATTAAAAGTAAGCAGAGTGGTAAATATAATGCTGTATGCCTAATACTCTCATAAAAAACACAAATCACGGCTTAATCTTGAGCACCTCATCTTTCAAATTGAAACTGAGAACCAACCCCTTCAACATTAGAATTCACAACAGACTTGTATGCAGTCCAATTCAATTCCGATAGAGGACTCTGAAGTGGAAAAAGCAATCCTGTGACAGAATATCAAGTTGGGGGTAGAGGATTTAGTGGAGTTATTGTATTGGTTGGAATGTGAGCAGGATGGTGAGCAGAAAATGTTGTTCAGATTGCAGCATGATGACATGCACTTGTGTACCAAAGTCTGAATGCAATGTGTGCTTGATACTTATGTTTGTAGAAATTGAGCCACATACTCTCAAGTTTAGGATATTTTCTTCAGAAAGTTTTCTGAACATTTGAGAGTCCAGGATGATTGGCTAAATCTGACCTCCTTTTCTCAACATGTGCTCATGCATATTAACTCCCATTGTTCTGCTTTGTCATCACCAAATGACACTCTTTTCAACAAACTTTGGACCCATTTGAAATATCTACAACTTTATGATCACTTCCTGACAAATTTAAAGTTTTGTTTTGAGGCACTATTCAATTATTCCAGTTGCTTCCGAAGTTGAAGAGATAAGTTTGCCATTGAGGATGCTTTTTTAGGAGAAGCAGTGACTGAAAAGAGATGCATGGAAACGTCCAATTGATTTATCCATGCCATGGCTCTGAATCTCTAAGTATTTAAACAACATTCTCAATTCGGTGTCACGGCTCTATTGACAGGGTACAGTCAATTATTGATCAATCTATTAGAGTTAGGGCGCATTCCTGTGATTTTGATGACACTGTTATCAATTATGTATCAACCATTGATCAATCAATTTCTAGGTAATGTCTTAAAAGCATTGCCTTTATGTTGATTTATTATGAATTTTCAATGACCACTGATCAATCTATTCAAAGTCAAACAAGTACATAGCCTGAACTGCAATGATTCAGTATCCATTATTGATCAATCTATCAGCGATAAACTGTTGCAGTTCACAGTTACAATTGTGTAAGTTATAAATACTAGATCAATCAATTCTAAGAGAAACAGATTCACTTTCCTTAGCTTTATAACTAATAATTGATAATCAATTTTGGATGAATCTCTTTTAAGACAAGATAAACGGTAAAAGTGCATGGGTTGTGATTTTGATGATTAATTATCAATTATTGATAAACCTATTCAGAGTGGAATTGACAAACACTAAGGCAAGTACAGTAAAAGCTGTGTATAATGCATGCCTGGTTTGATAGGCAGATCATTAGTGCACTAAGCGATTTCTATAATTAAACACATACTTAAACAGTAGGCTCTTGACACAGAGAAACCCCCTTTCTAAAGCTTTACACCCTGGCTGCAACTTTAGTGTTACAAAAGTTGAAAATTTCCAAACATTTCCCTGAAAATCACAGGGGCTATCTCAGGAACCATTGGACTAATACTAGATTTGTTTTTACTAAATTAAAAGCATTTGTTGTGTTGATTTTGAATATGTTGATGACAATTTGAATTTGGGAAAATGTTGACATGAAGTTTGCACTCGGCATACGCGTGGAGAGGGCTAATGATTGAAACATAATAATCAAGTTGCTCTTTTATCCCTGGGAAAGCTTGATGGCTTGCCTTGAACATTTCAACCTAGTTTACTCTGTTAACATGCTAATTAATTTTTAACAACTGACTAGGATGAGATGAGAGTTGACATCTAATCAAAGCAGGTGTATCCCCTGTAATCTTGCAAATGGAGTCATGTTAAAGTCTACAGTTTGATGGTAATTAAATCCTATGCTTGAACAATGTGTCAAGTTTTGAGCGCTAAATGAGAATTTGGAGTACATTTAGATATTCTTCATTTGTGGTAGATGCAGAGTAAAATAATAGAGAATCATTTCCAAGATATAATGATCTGAGGTTATTTACATTGTTCTGTAGAAGACGCAATAAGACACAAGGCAAACATAAATGTTTAGCTTCCAGGGGCAAGGAAATCAGAAGCCCAGCACAATCAGTAAATATCTTTTCTCATGGACAACATGACATGAATTTAAAGAAAATGCAAAGAACTTATTACTTGTTATAATTTACAATGTTCTTAACAAACAAAATATATCATATGAAACCTACATTGAAATGTAATTTACCTGTCTCTATTGCCTCTTTTAACTGGAGCAGGAATTCCTGTCTGTTTATTTGTTATTTTATAGGAAAAAAGTGTTTACACTAACTCAAATATATCTAAAAATTACGATAAAATGGAACATAGTTCACACACGAATCTGGGCTACGTGTCCTGCAAGAACTTGGTGTCACTTCACTAAGGCAACATGAATATAAACATGAAATCAGCTGTCACTCGCATACATATGAATAGAGGCAGTTTTGAATAAATAATCCCAGGGCGATTTCATTGATTTGGCTGTGAGATGGATCATGTGAGAACATTTTCATCAAACTTTAAATTTCGTGCCCATATTTCTGTGTCAAAACTGATACAAAGCAAAAACAATGTCAAAGTTCATTATACATGAATGATTTGTAAATTTGGTTATGATGTTCACAATGATGGATGGCTAGCAAATGTTCCAATAAGTAGATAAAAAGTAAATCATTTGATCTTACTACATTAAATACAAGTTAGAAATATGTTAAGAATTTCATCAGCTGTAAGCTCAATTTGGTTAGATGAATAAATTGTCTAGCCGTGAAAGGAAGACAACTTGTCCCATTTTAAAATGAGGAAAATGGGTGTACATCTCTGCAACAGGTTAAATGTATTTACATATGAAGTGCTGTACTCAGGTGTAAGAATTTAAAGGAAACTGATGTATGGACGGCATGATCTTGCATTCGTATCTCCATTTATAATGGAATAATGTACACCGCACTAGAAACATCCATTTAGATTTGGTACTTGGGGTGCTCCAGTTTTCCATGGTAATGTTGTCAACTGGTCAAATATGTAAACATAGGTAGTTTTTAAGTGAGACAATTCATGTGGAGGCACGAGCCTTCATCACTGTGCATCAAAATCAAGAAGAGGCTGTATTGTAAATCTATATACATCGAGAATTTGCAATGCACTTCTTTTTCTTATTGAAGACATTTGGATTCAAAGCACAGTTTTTAGCTTCTATATATATATTGACCGTTGAACTTCAAGTAAAGAAGAAAGTAAAGCTTTTACAAATTTGGTGAATACAATTTAGAGAAATTCTACCAACAAAAATTAACAACTAAATACTGTATTAATATTAACCAACAGTTAAAAATCTGCATAAAAACATCTGATGACAGTCATATATGAACTAGGGTATTTGTATAATGGATGCACAGCCTTTGTGAGTTGGGGAGTTCCGTATTTACCAAATGAGATAAATTCAGATTATAAAATCTAAACAGATCTTCCATTTGGATGAATAAAATAACTGTCATCCTGCTTGGATTACATGTGCCAATCTTAGGCCTCGTGTAATACATTTTCAGGCAAATAATACAGGTGATAAATTGATGAAGCACGAGTTAAACAAGATTTCAATTGCAATATACCCTTATTGTCACACAACATACAACTGTTGTATATGAGACCACACCACCTGATGACAACTGTCTGTAGGACGTTTTTCTATTTAAAACAAATGTGTTTTTAGATTAATTCAGTGACAAATATTTTATGATTTTTTTTTTTTTTTTTTAAATTGGTAAGACAATAAGAGCCAAAAGGATGAACAAAATACATGTAGTATGCCAGGAACTATGTGTCATAGTTATTTGCTCCAAATATTTAAAATTAATATTATTTGGGGTAGAAAATAGTGTAAAATTATATGAAACATACACAAATTTAAATAAGACAGTTTGTGTTCCTAAAAAGGGCACATAGTTAACAAATGAAAGACCTCTTCATAAGCATTTGCAACCAGAAATAGGTTTTTAAGTTTGGGGAAATTACCAAGGCCTTTAAATCAATGGTGTGATTTGAGAGTGAGAGCAAAAAACGAAACAGAATATAGAGAATACATAATGAAAACCAACAAGGGCAGGTTACTATGTCCACTCTTCATCAAAGACCTTAATATTAGATTGTAAGTGGGAAATTAGGACACAGAATTGTGTATTAAGTTTGACAAAATGCTTCTTAGAGCAACCAACTTGCTTGCAGGGTTATCATGTCAGTGTGGTCGTGGAGTGCCAATATCCTTTCCGACATTGAAGTTATAAAAAATCTGCCCGGATCTACCCTCTGAAGGTATTTGATCAGGACAAAGCATGGGTCACTATTATACAACTCATATTGAAAAACAGAAAGGAAATTTCAGATCAACATTTATTGGATCTACAACTGATGAATTTACAGGTGGTTCTAGAGTACTAATTTCCTTTCCCATTTAAATGTCAGTAACATTCTGCCCTGATCTACCCCTTTGAGGGAGTTTGACCAGGACAGACTGCGGGTCACTTACATTTGATTTTAATAAAATGCTGACATGTCAAAAAGTTGAATGGGAAATAAAGGAGGAATTTAAGATCAGCGTTTATTGGATTTAGAGCAGATTTAATTTACTGGTTGTTTTGATATCAAACTGGAGAAAATATAATCTGTGGGTGGCGGTAGTCTAGTAAATGGTGTTTTATTTTTTTATTGATGGGGCAATGTGATTGTACAACTTCAAGCAGAGTTCAACAAACACAACCAAATTGTTAATAATAGGCAGTGCATACTGTATTTTAGTTCTGTCATTTGAAGAAAGAATCTCCAAATACCTTCAACATCCATTCACCCAAAAATATTGCAGTGCAATCAGTATGTAGTCCTAAGAACTTCAACTTTAGTATTAAACAACAAAATGAATCTAAACTTTTCATGAACCATGCATTCTCATAATTTCAAAGTGTGACACATAATGTCACAAATCAATTAACAGTTTGTATACACAATCCATATGATATACAGGGTGTATCAAAATACTTGGTACTGCCGATTTGTCAAATTTAAAGATTTGTCTGTACCATGTTTTAAACCAATTCATACTAAACAACAATT
>JAUMTS010369942.1:0-13915 GCA_032273385.1 Ophiopholis aculeata | reverse complement strand
ATAATTTTCTCGATGCTGCCATCCTTTCTGCTTATGTGCCCGAAGTAACGTAGCTTCCTGCTATCTATGGTCCTTCTTAACATTAGCTCACATCCAACCTTACTCAACACCCATTCGTTTGTCCTTTGATCTTTCCAAGACACTTGTTGTTCATACCTGTTAAATGCAAAAGAAAATTCCAACAACCAGTGTTAATAGTAGACCAACCATATTAAATAATCAAACTGGTTATACACTACATGCATTTTGCATTCTGTAAGTTGGTAGACTTAAAAATAGTCAGAACTTTACAAAACAGTCACATCGATTGTTTCTGTTAAACAGCTAATTCCTCAACATTATATACAATGAAATTGTAAGGCTAATACATTAACAAAACTTACACTTTTTTGAAATATTACCTGTTTTGTAAAATTTAAATTCATAAAAATATCATTAATACTATTTGGAAGTTCAATAATGATTTGTACAACATTTTTCTTATAAACAAAAGTCAGTGAAACCAAATCCCACACCGTTATTTCATGCCAATGCGCTTGTTCCTTGTGAACATAAAATACGAAGGTGATGATATTATCATGGAACATAATACTGTTCAATTAAGGAAATAAACATAAATCACACCAAACAGATTTACAATATCAGCAATTTAAGAGTCACATAAAGAAATGCTATATACATTAATGTACACTTTGCATATATATAAATAATTTTAAGGACTTATTATTCAGGCACTATTCTTTGATATCAAAATTGTTATTAACTGATCATGTACTTTCAAAGTTTAGTTTGTTTTTATGCCTTCCGGTACGGACATCTCACCTGAAGTTTACATAACATTTGACATTGTCTTCTTCTTCTTCCATATAAGTACATGACCTCTGTAGAAGATGTCGACTTCTGAGTATTGTCGTACTATGTGCGGGTGCAAGAGTGCATGACTACAGGAATAGCTATGCACAGGTGATGAGTGCTGGCAGGTGCGAGTAAAAAGCCCAAATCTTTAACGTAGTGTCAGCAGCTTGAGTCAGCTCCGGAAGATCTCAAGAGATGGAGCCGAGACAACTGAAGCAGATAGAACATTCCATAAACAGATGACGCTTGGAAAGTAGCTGTGTTGGTACGCCAGAATTCTGCAGTGCTGTTGTCTGAATTGGTGTTGATGCCCTCTGTTGGTTTCACTAGTAGAAAATATAAGTAAGGTGGGCTAGCAGGAACGGCTAGCAGGTGATGAACTATGCGGTATAGCATGATCAATTTGCTGTGTGCACGTCTTTCTTGGAGAGTTTGCCATTTCAGGTCATTTAGCATTTTGGTTGCACTATGTTTTTGGCGACAGTCAGCTTTGACAAACCTGGCAGCACGTCTTTGGACTTTTTCAACCGGCGCCACTTGGAGTTTGATGTCATTGTCCCACACTGAAGAGGGCATACTCGAGAGTTGGACGCACATAGGTATTTTAAGCTACTTCTTTGATCTTACGAAGACATTTAGAGCTGCAGATTTCTCCACAGGAAGCCGAGAGTGCTGATTCCCTTTTTAGTGATGTGGTTGATGTGGGGTTTCCAACTCAGGTTTCTTTGGATTGTGACGCCAAGGTATTTTGCATTGTCAACGGTACCGAGAGTAGAGCCATGGATTGTGTAATTGGTTTCAAGGACATTCTTTTTCTTGCTGGTGATTCGGAGAGTCTCATGATTAAATGACATCCTCCTAGACTAGAGTTTTAAGATCATCATGCAGCTTGTCAGCTTCGTCTTGGGATTTTATGGGCCGATATTGGAGGCAATCGTCCGCAAAAAGGCGAATTTCAGATGAGATATAATCCAGCCTGAGGTCGTTTATAAAGATTAAAAACAAGAGAGGACCTAGGACAGTGCCCTGCGGTACTCCGGAAGTAACATCTGACAGGTTACTCTTCTTCCCTTCAAGGATTACTTGTTGAGTGCAGCCTGTGATACGATAAAAGTTGATCCCGTACACCGATGAAATGGAGTTTGAGGAGGAGACGCTCGTGCAGTACCCTTTCAAACGCCTTTGAAAATTCAAGAAGAATGGTGTTGATCTGTTCCTTATTTCGAAGTCCCTGTGCAAGGTCATCAATGGTCAATCAAAGTTGTGATTCGCATGAGTGCTGTTTTCTAAATCCAAACTGGCGGTTAGTAAAAGGGTTATTGTTGTCTAGATGACTGATGATCTGGCTATGAATGATGTGTTTAAGAGTTTTGCAGACGATTGAGGTGAGGGAGGTTGGACGATAGTTTGATGGCTTGTAGCTTTCCCCTTTTTTGAAGATAAGAGTCACATGTGCAAATGTTCAATTGTGAAGTATCTTACCCTGATGTAAGGTGGATTGGAACAGTAGTGTGAAGATTGGAGACAGTTTTTTTGCTCCCAGTTTCAACAAATAAGCAGGCAACCAATCAGGGCCGGCTGCTGTATGAGGCTTGATATTTGACAAAAGTTTTTCGACTCCATTGCTGTCAATATCAAAGACAGGAACATCTGGTGCGGACTCTGACCAAGGTTAGGGAGATCTTCTGAGTCTTCACAGGTAAACACGGAGACAAATTGGTCATTTAAGAGGCTTGCTTTGGTGGTGCTCTTGCTCTGAAGTAAACCATCTTTCATTAGAGGAGCAACTCCAGAGTTATCACAACGACGACTCTTCACAAAGGACTACAGCTTTTTGGGCTAACATCAGTGTCATCAGAGATAATATAATTTATGGTAACAGTGGTAGGTTGAACACTTACTAACTTGGATACTTGGTAGATTAAACTTTCTGTCCTATCGGCAGGTCTCTCAAAATCTTCCAGGAAGCCAGAGTAGGTGCAGAAACTGCTATCTCTGGTAAACTGTTCCAGTTCTTTACTACTCTACTGGAGTAGAAATTGTTAGCAAGTTTTGATCTGGATCGCCTTTGGAAAATTTTCATTAAATGGCCATGGAGGTCTGTGTGGGGAAGTGAGTAATAGTTTCTCTGCAGGAGTCCTATAGTGTCCTTTGAGGAACTTATAAGTGTCAATTATCTCTGTTCCCTCTCTTTCTTGCGATGTTTCCATTTAAATATCTTTCTTACAAAGGCGAAGGCAACATTTCTCAATATCTTTTTTTGCTGGACTCCATACCTTGGAACGCGTATTCTAGTGCTGGAGAAACTAAGGATTGGTATAAGATGGTTATTTTCTTCTCATCCAGTCCAGAGAAGCAGCGACGGAACATTGCTATCTTCCGGTGGGCCCTCCTGAAAATATCTTGAATGTGTAGAGTTGGGGGTAAGAGGTGTTACTAACAGTAACACCCAAGTCTTTTTGGCTGGCTACTTCCTGCAGGTAAACATTGTTTAAGGAATACTGGTACTTTATGGGAGCTCTCTTTCTTAAAAGGACACATTTATCTGCGTCGAATTCCAGCAACCATAATTTAGACCATGCAAAAAGAGCGTTGAGGTCATTTTGAAGAGTGTCCAATCGGCTTTAGTCACAATTTAGCTATAACTTGGTGTCGTCGTTGAACATTTTAGCAGTGTAAGAGATCATGTCAGGGATGTCGTTGACAAACAGAAGAAACAAAATTGGTCCTGGGATTAAGCCCTGAGGCACACCGCTGGTGACCTTTTTCCAACTGGAAGTACCATTTCTTAGTATCACGCTCTGTCTTCTGTTACTAAGAAGTCCTCCAATCCAGTCTAAAGCATGGCCGCGAACACCAAGGTGTCTAAGTTTGTAAAGTAGAAGAGCGTGATGAACAACAGTCTTTTAGCATTTTTTTCTTAAGATTTTTGAAATGAGACTAGTCTTCATCTTTCTTGGTTCTCTTGGCTTTCTTATAAACTTTCTTCTTTTTTCTAGCCAATCTTTTAAAACTGCCATTTATCCATGGTTGAATAAACCTTGTTGTGGACATTTCCGATGGCACATAGTCCTTCAAAGTTTTGTGAAGTCTGGATGTATATGACCATAAGTTGTCCGCAGGAGTGTTGATGGAATTTCTTGACAGGAAGGAGGAAGCAAAGTCCTTGAGATCATTCTTTATGAGATTCCCATCTGCCTCTTTCCACAGTAAGATTTCTCTTGGAACATGCTTTTTGCCTTTTACACGGATATCAGAGACAATGAGTATACCATTTCATGGTCACTCACTCCAGGGAGAGGAACACACATGCTGATGAGAGCTGGACGATTTGTCAGAAATAAGTCCAACTTGTTATCAAAATGTGTTGGAAAGTCAACAATCTGGCTAAGGCTAAGGTCATTAAAGGTTGAGATGAAACAGTTGATTAATGCAATGGTGTAGTTGTGGCTAATAATAGAGTCAGTGGCCCAATCTATATCTGGCAAGTTAGTTAAAGTCACCGCTGAGCCAAAGGGTGGCAGAAGAATGTTTGGTGGCAATTTCATGAAATGCTTGGCACAAACTTTCAGCACAGGGCAAATCAATGCAAATTATCTTCAGTCTTCTACTGCATTCGCAGTCCCTGGATTTGGCCTGGTATTCCATGGATTGAGGCAGTTTCCTTTGCATTTGCATGCAAGCGTGCAGCAAGTCTGTAATAGCCGGCAACCACAGTTTCCTCTTGAACACGATGTGGAGCAGTTACACTCTACCAGCTCAGTGGATGTTGGTGGGACGGCTGGGATGGTCATCAAGGTTGGTTTAAGTTGTCCATCTGCTTCATTCCATCCGCTATCATGAAGACAAGGTAGTGAAGGCTCAGTAAGCATGGCTTGCTTCCATACACATGCTTGGTAGTGAGCACGCAGGATGTGTTGCATGAGAGCATCCCAAGTTGGTGGAAGATTCTCAATAGACCTTTTATGGAAAAATTGTGTGCGAAGCTCATTGACTCCATTCGCCATAGATGATGGGGAGTACATGCAGACCACAAATCTTTCTATGTTTTTCATCACTGGTTGCTCAATACTCACGTCAGATCCTAGTCCAGCAAGTTGTTCAGGATTGTTGATAAACACTTTCCATCCACTCGTTTTGGAATGACCATGGAATTTGCTGGTTGTGTCACTTCCAGTCAGAGCATGGAAAGCAGGCAAATGGCTACAAACAGGTTCACTAAGTGCAGCTGCAATGCTGTGTACACTGTAGAGTTTCCGTTTAGCCCGGGTTCCTCCCCTCATCCATATTTCTTGCAGAGATGGTAGGCTGCGTCTGAAATGGATGAGCAGTACTAAGATGTCTGTATCAGTGGCATGTACAACTAGGCGTTGATATCCTTGAAGACAGGCATGCTTAGCATGGAGGAGGATCCTAGTATCTGCCTCTTCGTGTGTTCCTTGCAAAGATTCCACTTCTATGTCATTTGATGATGTCCAGACTTCCTTGCTGCTTTCAAATCCACCTCCGGTGACAAGGATCCTATTGGCTGGCAATCTATCAGCAATGGTTGAGAGCTTATTGGACAGAAATTGACACAGGTTGGCTTTGTTTTCCACCATGTCGATAAACAAATTCCATTGGTGTGGCAAAGGTGTTGAATCGCTGCTGATCACACGCCGTATTGGCAAACGCGAGCCTCTCCTTCGGATCCGTGTCCCTTCCTTGATAGACGATGCCTCATAGTGGTCAAAAACAACATCAACTCTTGTTGAGTGAGTCAGGGTGGCAAGAACTGACGTGCAGAATCTGTGTGAAAGGTCCCCAAATGTTTTAAATTCTTTAGGCCTGCCAATACACTGAACAAGTGACATCCCATCTATAACCGTGCATGTAGATATTGGGCTACTGGGAAGAAATGACTGTACATGTCCTTCACTAAAAAGGGGAATCAACTCTGCCTTCCCAGTAGCAGGCCTCAGGGAGCCATTCTCGCATGCCAAAGAAAGGGGAACGGGTGTCAACTCGTGTTTTAGTATCCTTTGAAGGTCGACTCTTCTGCCAGAATTTGTAGCAATGAGTAGACGCTTAACCACTGTTGCAGCCTCGTTCTTAACTGGCTTTGCTTGTTTAGATTGTTGACTATCATGTATATTTGCCATGGTTTTTGAGGAATTCCTGGAAATAGTTGAATCGAAAGGCACTTCAGGATTCCTAGCAAGTCGTTTTGTGTAAAGCTCTTCTACAGCATTCTTGCCCCTCTGGTAAGCAGATAGAAGGTCTTCTTGTATGAAGTCTGGAGCCAGGTCTTGTGTTGTTAGACACCGCAGTTTCAAGGACTGTCTGCTGAAGACTTCATGGAGTGTCAGCATGTCTACCAGCTTGGACACACACTCCTCATCTAACTTGTTCCTTTGAACTCCATCTTCACAGTGTCCTACTGCTTCCTCTGCAAGCCCAAACATTGCATACGTGTTTTGCGAAATATTTGCTCGGATGTTATAAGTGAGGCTCCACCTGTCACGTGCTGAGTCTTCTCTGGTGATTCCAACCAATCCTCCGCTGACTTTGCCAGCACGGTTCACAAATTCTAAAGCCTGGTCAACAGGAACCTGGTTGAAGGAATTCTCAGACCACTTGATGACAAAGTTACCAGCGAGGAATTCTTTGTGAACATCTGGTACTGTGCATGGGAGCTCCAACATGTCCTTCAAATAAACAGACCCCCACTTGAAGTAGTTTCGGTGATCATATGTTGAAAACCATGGTAGCATCTGCCTAACTGATGTGAGATGAGCATTCCAGTCACCCTCCCTCTCTGCCCGGATGAAATTCAGAAGAACCATCACCATCTTTAGGTAGTTCAGCCAGTAGATGAACGTGGGATTGGTTGAGTTAGCCTGCTCAAATCTTTTGAAGAGGGCTGGAAGATGTTTCAACTGTGAAGATAGGTCTTCTAGTGACTTGATTAGTTCTTCTTGATCTTCAGAGAGGAATGCTGTAACCATCTTGTCAGTGATGCAGATGGGGGGCACATCAATTCCTATGTTGCAAGCCCAGTCTTCAAAACTCTTCCAAAAGACACGCCACAAAGCATCAAACAAGATCTTATGCGTCCTTACTGTTCGGTTCCAGTGCTTTCCATTCATGATTTGGGTGACAACATGTCCAGAAAGAAACCCCGACTCGATCAAAATATCTTCCAAACCGGATTGGGTGTAGTGTTGACCCAACACTCTGCTGTAGTTCATGGCCATATGGAAACCACCAAGCATTACCACTACATCTTTGCATTTATGGTGCCAGATGAGCTCCTTGGCACGCCAATACAGGGCTTCATCAAATGTTACAACACTGTAAGACTGGCCCAACAGATGCGATGTTTTTCTCGCTTTTGTTATTACGGTCCACACTGTATCAAATTCATGGGCTGGAGCAAGAATCAATGGTAAAACTGCCACAGTTGTCACAGAAGGTGATACTGTTGAAACTTTCTTATTGAAAGGTGTCCAGGCTGGAAGATCTTGTTGGTCTTTCCTCATTCGGCTCAAACACCAAATTAGGTCTTTCCCATTTACATGTGGTAAGTCTGGAAGTTCTGGAATCGTATCTTCTGTAGCATTGAAAATAGGCTGCGGATGTAAAGATGGCATCCCACTTGGAGTAAGAGCATGAAAACTTGCTGGAATATCTTTCAAAACTCTATTCCTATTGATTGGTGGCATGGATTCCTCCACTGTTCTCTTAGGGCCCCGTTGAAAAGCTGCCATCTGAGTAGCATGAAATGTGCCTCGACCATCAACAGTGTCCTCTAAGATGTCTATATTGTCTGCGGCAAATTGTACAAAGTTGTTGGATTTGAGGCTTTCTGGAATCAGTACATCATTGTGAGCCTGGAAATTCTCTAGCTGCTTCTCAGCAATAGTGGTGTCTATTCGTTCCAGTGTCTCATAGCTCGTACAATGTCCTGCTGCATGGAGTAGCTGGATGAGAGACTTCGATCGTGTGGCTTGATGGACAGTTAAACCCAGGCTGATATGTTTTGGTGTCCTTTTTCCCAATGCTGCAACTACATCTTGCCCAATTGATAAGACTTTAGTGTTCACTTTTGCTGAAGTACTACTATCCCCCGTTGGTGTATGCCCAAGGATAACATTCAGAAGTGTAAGTAGAGAATCTGGCACCATTTGCTTTGCATGGTTTTCGTCCAAACCTTCATAGCTGGTATGATTAGGAACGAGCAGTATTTCATTTCTGATTTGCGTGCCTACCATATAGAGTTGAAGATCTAAATTGTCCCCTCTGAATACATCATGAACAGCCTCCTCTGCAACTCCATCCTTGAGTTTTTGGTCTTGACTCACCAATGTATGGATCATTTTCTCAGATGGTATTCTAGATGATAGCAGGAGCATAGATTGGTTGGCACTTTTTTGTCGCACAAATTGTATCGACTCCCCATAGTGTGTTTCAAGTTTTTGTTTCAGTTTATGCCGGGGATACATATTGCTGCCGTCTCTTTTCTGTCCATTAGCATTCAGTAGCTCATTATACTCCTCAGTTACTTGCTCCATTGAGTATACGCATCCTCCTCTGATTCCGTCATCCAACTTCTTTGTCAAGATTTCAAAGGCTTCCATCTTGTCATCTTTCTGCCTTTTCCCTTTCTTAAGCACTTCAGATTTGTATCGGTATTTGGTCAAGCAACCCATATGATAGACTGCCTTAGCTTTGGCTAGCTCCTGTGAAGAGTGTAAAGCCAACCTACCAAGTATATCTGGATGGTAAACCACAAGATGGAAAACAGTTTCACATGTATCTGTAGATTCAAGTCTGTGGAGGCTGTCCCTTTTGAATTTTTGACAAAATAAGCATTTGTCCCATTGGTTGGTTATTATTCCATCCCTAGTCAAGTTTGGTTTTGCTACAGGCTCTGTTGGTGGACAAAGTCCTGACTTACATAATGAGGGTGTGCAACTTTGATTTTCATCTGCCTTTTTGCTCACATATCGTAATTTTAGACGAGAAAGTGTTGTTTTGTTGGTGAAGTTGTTTCTGCACTCTTGATGCCAAAGTGGTTTATTCCTATCTATATCATCTATACACTTTCCTAACCTAGCAAGAAGTTGGTTGTTCTCTTTTTCCTGGTCATATTTGATTCTAATTTGATATGCATCCTTTACAGCAGAAATGCCAGCTGAAGTAGATTCTGCATATTCAAACTTTGATTTCTTTGAAGATTTTGGTCGCCCAATTTTGTATATCTTCCTTGACGAAAGGATGTCACTTTTGTCATTTTGCTTTTGACAGAAAAGGCAGATTGTCCAATCAGTGGTTTCTTCATACACTCTCTTACATGTATTTATCCTAACAAGTGGTTCTAAGGGCATTTTCACATAACCACTAGATGTGCTAGCTACTCACAATATGACCTAAATCTGCAACATAAATGTTTAGAACCAGAAACAAACAAAAAACAAATATAAAATTGCTGCAAGTTTTCTTGTCAGTGCATGTTACCTGTTTGTGGTCATCAATCAATTTATTGGCCTTCCAGTTTAATTTTATATTAATTTTTATACAATTCTTGGGAGACCCAAATTGCATATTTGAATGCAAAAATCATCTAGTTTTCAGAGTAAGACAAGGATCACATGCCCAAATCCTTGTTTTATTGTCTTTACTATAATAGTAATGTGATTTCAAAATTTCAAAATATAGACACAGGATTCTCTCCGACAAGATCACTTACAAAATAAAAATGATAAATGTATCAAATGAAAATGAAATCAAATTTAAAACAAGAAAAAAGGGGGTAGTTTTTATGTCTTCTCAAAGCTGTGCTAATTTAACACAGATTCTTGAAGGTATCCTACACTTTTACACTTACTGTTCTTTATAAATGACCATGACTTCTACGGTTTACAATACACACAATTTATGCACAGAGGAATCTTGGTTTAGTATACAAATATATACTGCCATGAGAGACTCTGGTTAAAACTATGGGCCCAAGGGGACTACAATAGCACTATTGCAGTCACGGAGGGACCAAAGTTTATATCCCAGGCTCGAATAAAGGCAGCATCTATTTGTTTTATATACTACATTCATATTTTTATTGTTCATTGCTTGGTTACAATATTTTATAGAACGTAAAGATTTTATTCAGACAGAACTGATTGGTTTTTCCCTAATCCACCTATCTTTTCAGGGAAGTAAATGGATTGATCCAGTCGTCGATTGCATGTTTAATTCGCCAAAAACAGCGTGGTTATACTTCGTTGCGCGTGTGTTATACACAAATGCGCACGGGAACTTGCAATCACCGCGCTGTAAATAGTACTTGAAGTACTATTTTCGGCTTGGAAGTACTATTTACAGCTCGGAGTGAGCTTCTGCAGAATAGTGTGTTTATTTTTGATCACGTGACACACTTTAACCAATCAATGAACACGAAAATATAAATGAAGTATATAACAGTTTATAGTCAAGGTCAAGGACATATTATGATTAAGTTTTAAAGTAAAAACCACCATTTCTTAACACATTGTACGCTCGTGCCAACAAAATTGGTAGAGTAATTGGGGTTAACTCATTCACAAATCATTTTGAATTACGATCATGCACAATCAAGCCACTCATCAGTACTTATTTCTAGGGTGCAGCTGGGGCCAGTCACACGAATGTGTGTGACATGCTAACTTGACAGACCACACATTGTCACATGACTAAAATTGTTACATGAATGGTGGTTTTTTTTTACATACATAATGTAAGTTTATATGAAAGTATAACAGGTTATATGTTTACTGTCTGCTATAGTTTGTAATTCAGCTGCAACTTACCATGTCAACTACTTGCATATTTGTTGAGGTGGATGGATGGATGGTTACAATGGATTGGTCATTATTTTGGGCCAAATATTTGGCTGTTAGCACCTGATAAGACAAGAAAATAACAATGCAACTAAAGTAACGGTTAACTAAGGCAAATTCGACAAAGCACCCATGGCAAATTGACTTTGGCTGAATGTGTATTGTAATGATACAGGTTCTTATCAATCTACTGACAGACTGTCTAGTTTGTATTTCAATTAAAATAAAATAAAATAAAAATTAATTGTAGTGATTTATAGTGCATTCTGCCTCCCTGACTTTGTAATTCCACACAGCCTCGGCACTCTTTACAGAGTATCGCTATCATTGTGTCAATTTTACACTCATTGATTTTCTGGGAAGTCTAGGGTTAATTGCAGCACACAGTTGGCGCAGCCCTAGAAGCAATTAAGACATTGGCTATCTCCCTGATTAACCAAACACTCAGCACTGGCTAGTTTCCAACTGTGGCGATCGATCAAGGTCACCAGATTAGCAGTCTACAGCCTAGTCGTTTGAGCTAACAGGTTCGGGGTACGGTAAAGCTACAACTTACCATGTCAAGTACTTGCACTTCTGCTAAGGTGAATGGATGGATGGCTACAATTGAATGGCAGGGGTCGGGGATAAATATTTGGCTGTTAACACCTGATCTGACAAGAAAAAACAACAATGCAGCATTACACTATAAACATAGTTAACTGAAACAGTTCAATCCCGTTTTTTTAATAACCGGGAACACATAAATTTTGTTCAGTGATATTGGGTCATAAAAAATTTGTTGATAACTTGTGTTTAGACAGTGCACAATGGAAAATCTGTCGTAGAACACTCAGGGGGTACGGAAATGTGTTCAGCGGTGGGTTTAAGTAGTCTAATAAAGGATACGAGAAAAAAAAGTTGTGCACAAGTATTATGGGTTTGAAGTTTCCCAAGTCATGAAAATACTTTTTTTTGCCCGATTTTACTAAAACACTTCACTACACCCTGTCTTTCCATAATCAATTATGAATAACAATCACTATATGCTACCGTAAAAGAAAGTTTTTGTGTAGATTTGTACATGGGTAATTTTGCTGCCCCCTGGACCATTGCCAAGGGAGGCAGAGGTCGCTCGCCATGCACGCTTTACGGGGGTCTAGTTTGTGTTTTAACTTACCATGCCAACTACTTGCAATTCAACTAAGGTAGATGGATGGATGTATGGCTGGCTGGCTACAATGAACTGGCAGAGGTACGGGATGAATATTTTGCAGTTAACTCCTGATGCACACCATGTGACTATTCTAAACCTCACTCCAACTAGCCCTGTCCTACTTGTTTAGCTCTAGGCCTTTTACTGCTCATTTTTTATTTGTGGACACAAGAGTATCACGCAGCTAAATAAACGTGACCAAAGCGTGTGAATGAACGCTCATTTTGTGCACGTTTCCTGTGGGCCAATCACAGAACAGTATTATGTTGATAGACACCCAGGTAACACATAACGTTCTAAGGACGTTGTGCAACGTTCTCAGGACGTTAGTAACGTTCTTAGAACGTTCTTAAATGTTTTTAGGACGTTTCGTGTTACCTGGGATGTTGGTTGGTACGCCTTCGTTATGGCTGACAGCTCGTGACTTCAATGATAACATGCCACTTCCGTCGGTCTGCAGCCAAATGGTAGATGATAGGAGTTGGTTGCCCGACCAAGGATCTTATTCTGTCGAACCATCTAGACCTTGGCCTACCAGGTCTTCTTGCGCCTTCGATCATTCCATGCATACTAACTTTCTCTAAGCAGTCTCCTTGGCGTCTGGCTATGTGACCAAAATAAGGATGCTTTATAACCAATCCGAGGTTTTTTTTATACACAATAGATTTCCAGCAAAAGTCAAAAATACATATTAATTACATATGCTACCAACTGAAAATACATCTTACCTTTCTTGTGTGTGTACAAAAAGTGACCAGCCCCAGACCACACTGCTTTTATATACCCGGCTAAAAATAGCACCGAAAATGTTTGACCAAATGCGTGATAACCATCATTTCATTCTGGTTGTATAATTGATAAGGGTAAAAATAATTTGCTAGGTCGGCATTTTATTCTTTCCCAAAAGTTACATATACCAGTAAGTAATTTGTGCTATGTAAAACAGGATTATTTTAAGAGACATTTAGATTCCAGATGAAGAAGAGAGTAAAGAAATGAGAGAAACAGGAGAAGGAGAAGAAGAAAAGAAAACGAAAAAGAAGAAGAAGTAGGAGGTGCAAACGAAGCAGATGAGGAGAAGAAGGGGAAAGATAAGAGAGACAGAGGAGAAGAAGGACTTAGGAGGAAGAAGAAGAGGGGGAAAGAAAACTACTAAGGAGACGAGACAGAAGAGGAAAAGTAGAGAAGAAAAGAAGAAGGAGGATAAGTAGAAGCTGAAGAAGAACAAACGAATTTTATTAACAAATTCGTATACATTCTATATGTATACGAATTCTAAGGGTTATATTATGTGGCAAACAATTAACACAAGGTAATTGTTACAATTTTGTAACATTCAAATGCTTAACAAAATAGTTGATAAATGAGTTGGCACTAATTTAAAAGTTCGAAACTTATGTAGTTAATTAATGAAACATAACAACACCAGGTGGTATTTTCTCAGTTTTATCAAAATTACAGCACAATTTACACGCGAGTCTGGGTCATTATCACCACTTTTGGCTGGTATCAAGTTATCTTGATATTTCCATATCATAACGTACATACAAAGCGGTAACGGATCTGACGTCTTTGAGAGATACCGGGGAGAGATAACGTCAACACTGGCGCTTATGTTGATAATTTTGATAATTTTAGAGCAGGCGCGTGTTGTATTATCATTATAAACGTGTTTGAAAGGGTGGAAGGGCAAAAGAAAATACAAAACACGAACTTTCCGACAATAAACGAGAAAAGGGGGAGATATTGTTAACTGTTCTAAGGCAGATAATGTTAACCGTTCTGAGGCATATAGTGTTAACTGTTCTAAGGCATATATCGTTAACTGTTCTAAGGCAGATAATGTTAACTGTTCTAAGGCAGATATTGTTAATTGTTCTAAGGCATATATTGTTAACTGTTCTGAGGCAGATATTGTTAACTGTTCTAAGGCAGATAATATTAACTGTTCTAAGGCAGATAATGTTAACTGTTCTAAGGCAGATATTGTTAATTGTTCTAAGGCATA
>JAUMTS010368831.1:0-13918 GCA_032273385.1 Ophiopholis aculeata | reverse complement strand
TCATAAGCAAAGGCAAAAATATGCTGATGACAGAGAATGAAAAAAAAAAAGTTCAGAGGTACTGCTGAGTTTAAAAATAAGAAAACAATAACTAAGAAAGCAACAGGCACTTATGTGCTAAATAGGCCTGTATGGTTCAGCTTAAAGGTTCTCCCCTTCCTTCAGCCATAGGGTATGGAGTGTTTCAATCCTGCTGAGGGGTATCTGTTATCTTACATGTAGATATGTTCTTGAGCAAGACACTTTATCTGATGTGCTCCACTCAATCCAGGTGTATAAATGAGTCTGACATTGTTTAATGCTGGAAAGTAACAGATTTTGTGAGAAAAGGTATAGCAATCACCCCAAGAGAAAAATCTGGTCTAATTACTTTGATAAGGAGGTAGGTACCCTCCTTGTGGTACAGGTCCAACTGGGTTGATGATCTTCCCACCCCTCCCTGTTTAGAGCAGGTGAATGGGTCAACTTTGTGTTGCGTATATCTGTGCACTCAAAGGGTGAAGTCATGACGTCGGCCGATGCAAATTGCTTGTGTCTGAATGCACCATTAGACTATAAAAATATTTAAAAATGAGTTGTTACCTGTCTTTCTCCATGAATTTGATGAAATCTCTGCGTGGTGGTTTAGGTAGTAGACCCATGCATGAGCAAAGAGAGTCTTCTTCTGAGCCAAAGCCAGTGTATGGAGGCCATTCCCTCTTCCCTGCTGGCATAGAATCTCCTTTGTATTTGATTGGTTGGAAATGATCTGATCCATAAAAAGAAAATTGAAACCAGCAAAATTAGACATTTCAGCCAAAATGGATTCAGCTCAAGGTAGCTGGCTGCAATTTGGCCTTAACTTATTCATTGACTGGCTGCAGCTGGCCTCACAAACTAGTTGCAGCCAAGGTTGTTTTGTTATAAGCAAAGGTACAGGTGGTCACAGATTCTGAAGCCAACCTGGGAATGTAAAGTTGCAGCCTACTGTAGCCAATTTTGCCTCGTATAGGCCTTAGAAACATTCAATTCAAACAAAAAAATAGGTTTTAGTCTCAGTATGAATTTCTATAATAAATGAAACTTTTTGCAGTTCCAGCATGATAATGATGAATGACACCTCTAGATAGCAATTCAAAATACACAAGAGGTACATGTGATAAACTTGAACACCTTATTAGAACTACTCCCCATACACAAATCCGATATCACGCTTTCCTACACCTCAACAGGCAGCCATGGCTGGGGTACTTCGACTTGAGACCACCCAATCTGATGCACACTCGGCGCGAATTGTAAATTGAATTAAATCATCAGTGCTCAAGACGAAGGTAAGTTCCAATCATGCTCACAATATTAGATTGATTTACAAAACACCTTATTAGGAACTCAAAGCACCTTTCAGGTGTGAGAAGCATCCCATTTATGGCTGTTCAATCCAAACCTTGACTTGACTGATCGGATTCGTTTATACCAAATCTTATCGACAAGAGTTCAAGAAAGAGTATTTCACCTTTGTCACCCATATATGATGAGCGCATGGACTGACACATGGTAAAAATCAAGTCAATGGATTTTTTTCAAATTTAAGTTTTACAAAACTGTGTGATCATAAATCCAGAAATATTTTTCAGATTTTGCAGGCACCAAAATGAAACTATTTGGAACTTGAAATAGTTGCAAACATCAAACTGCAAATCAGTCTATCTATCAAATATGGTAGGATGTCTTCCATATGCGGCAAACAATGTAATTTTAAAACCAAGCATAGATGCTTGCGGGGCAACAGACACAGCTGCTCCATGTGAGTTTTGCGTAGGATTTCTGAACCTTTTCTGATCCGTCATTTGAAAAGGTCTATTCAAAACTAATAGTGTAGCTTTCAATTATTATAGATGGGTGTCATTGCTGAAGAGTTATACAAAATAAAAGGTTTAGAATGGAAAATTCACAATACCTCTTACAAACAATCTCAATTTGAAATCATCATGACCTTAACTTACCAATGCCAAATTTGGTCTTGAAGTACTCCTTTGTAAAGTCATCGCAGTCACACATTCGAAGTTTACGCCCCCATACATTGACGCAGGATCCAATTTGAAGATCACTATCTCTGTAGTACTCTGTGTATACTGCACCAGTCTAAGCAAGAAAACCAAACAAAATTATTACAGTTTGGAATGGAACGATGTTTTGAGCAACAAACGGGAGAAGAGGATATAGTTTTATGTAGTTAATCTTTGTAGTTGATCTTATGTGCATATTTTCTGCAGCGCTTTGAACTAGCTGTAAAGGTGCTTTGATAAATGCATTTTAATAAAAATAATAATAATGAAGTTGGTGCACTGTGACCCTTAATCATTTTCAAATTATACAAGGACACCTCCACCATTCGAAGGAGCAGTTCTTGATCATCCCACAATAAGTATACTTGCAGCCGAGATTTCGTACAGGTTTCCATTAGCGGCGAGTTTCTTAATTGTCCCAAGATAATTTCAAGCAAACACATATGTATGTACTAAGAAAAAAATAAATACAAACACACACAAGCATGCCTAGCCTACCTTTAGACTGTCCAGAATGTACCTCCCGCCATGACCCATCGGTCCAAACACATTCAGCACCGTACGTCCCGTAATCTCTCCAGGCTGATTAAGCGCTTCAGGGCCATTTTTCGGCAGTTTGGCTCTCTTGAGGAACATGGGTACGGCGTCCCGACCACAATTTGCCGGGATGCTCTCTTTGATCTCAATTGTGTCGTCAGCGAGGAAGTAATGAAGGATCATTTCACGGACGTCACCAAACATGTTATCTTGGTCATCCCAGACACAGAAGAATCTTAAGACATGACGGTCATGGTCTAAGAATTGTTTGAGAGTGTCCACTTTTTCATAGGGTCTGAGTGGTTGCTGACTATCATCCATCTGTTAACAGACAAAGAAAACAAATTATGTAATAGACATTTCTACAATCTTATTGTAAAACAAAGCTTGAAACCAATCATAAGTTTGATTCATCAGTCGTAAAATAACTACAAGTTATTATAAACAGAACTTATTATGCAAATGGTGTTGCTATGCCTCTTGTCCGAATCAAAAACTTGGGTGAAACAGGACCAATTTACAAAACAATTTGTAATAATATTTTGTCCTTTGATAGCTTCGGCTTGATCAAAAATACAATGAAAGTTGGAAACATGATCATTTTATAATATAAGGTAAGGTAAAGGCAAAACTCAGCAGCTCACACAAATCGCTCAAAACAAATATTTATATGGCGCTCATTAATCTTCATTTTACAATAAGGTTATTAATGCAGTATCTAATAGGGAGGAACAAAGTGGGCAAAGAATCTTACTCAAGGACTCGGTGAGCCCACTTTACTGTTCTGGGTCATGATCTGGATGAGATTGAGTTGGCAGAATTCCTTTTTGGAACATCATTGCCAACTTATCCTGTAGCCTAGGACTGAATGCTGACAAACAGCTACCCGGGGTAAACCCCTACTCTTGCGATTAGGTCTGCAACTTTAACATGCCCAGGTATTGCTTGTCTAGATCTGGTACACTGGGCCACAATTTTCCCCGACTCTCCGAACCATGGCACGCCATGCATACACCAACTGTGGTGTCAGTGTGTCAGCACATTTAGGCCATGGTGAGTGGGGATGGATAGAGGCAAAGTTCTAAAATTAAATCTGAACTGCAAATCGGGCATCTTAAATGTCTGAAATTAAACATGTTTTACTGAATCTGTTTTTTGACATGATCCCAGAATTTTTAAGAACTTTTTGGTAGCCTTAAAAATCCACAGCTGAACGACTGCTGGACTCGAACTTAGTTTTTCCAGGCCCGAGCCTAGCGCGCTAGACCACTTGGCCTCCTCACCTTTTTTCCAATTTGAGATAGGATCAGCTTCTTGATATCAAATGTCATCCACTGTACATTTCCATACTGCATTAATGTTTACTCTGGTGGGCAAATGTACGCTGTAAGTACTCAACTTACCCCTTTGATGGGCAAATTGATGTGAAGGCTATTACACTACTCACTCAACATACCCCTTTCCTGAAATCAGTGTATAGATCATCAGGTGTTTCATCAGGGTTATTGATTGGTACACCTAGCTTACAAAGGAAGTTATAGGTGAACTGATCGCAGCCAGTGATCTTGAAGAGCGGCCATAAAGTGTTTACTCTGGTGGGCAAATAGATGTAATGCTATAATACTACTCAACTTACCCCTTTCCTGAAATCAGTGTATGGATCATCAGGTGTTTCATCAGGGTTATTGATTCGTACACCTAGCTTACGAAGGAAGTTATAGGTGAACTGATCGCAGCCAGTGATCTTGAAGCAGCGGCCATATAGTGTCATCTCGTTTCCTACGTTGAAGTGTTCCACGGTGTAATATTGGTCGTCATTAGGTGGTGGTAGTGGAATTCGGTGTCGTCTGATCAGTGTCCCTGTAATTGACAGAGAATAAAAAAAACAATTGCTTGTGATTTAAAGAAAAAGAAAACCAAACTTATATAGTATCACTTTACCTCAAGGGTATATATTGCTGATGCTCACGTGTGGCGAGAGCGGAAATTGCATTTATGGAGACATAAATTATGTATGATCCTGCCTCAATACTTATATGGCAGAAGGACTATTTGTTTGTCCAGGGGTACCACTTTAATGACAAGGGGGGAAATCAGACATGTCCAAGGACTTGCAAAAAGCATCCTTAACAAATTTTTAGGTCTGCAAATTTGCCCCAATGTTACCCCTAAACAAGTAAATACACAGAAACAGGTCTTTTCAAGTCTCTATGTAAACCTTATTGTTTTGTTTGACTTTTTCGTACTGCAAACTGTTTTACTGAGCTTGCTGTTCACCCTTTTCAAGAGATTTTTTTCTGATTTTGTCAAGAATGAAGGAGAAATCATATAATTTAAAGACTTGGAAAAATACCCTATTTTGTAAGAGCACTACAACCCTTTTACACCTATTTGATTATAACAAGTCTGCCCATTAAAAAGTACCTGTTTTACGTGAATCTTTGAACTCGCCTGAATCCTATATCCCTCTCACCATTACAGTGGCCCCTAAGCTTTGTCTGTTTGTTAGTTTATGTTGTTTTAATTCTTTCCTTGAGGGAAACGTGGTAGACCAGGCCAAAGGCTTAACTACACGCAGCTGGTAAAATCAGTCTTCAACCAAATTTTAAAGTCTATATAATTATTCTCACTGCCATTTACATTAGTTGACTTTCTTGTACATGAAACAAATCAATTTGATATTGGCTTAATTATTGGAATTAAAGGAAAAACAATTGCTTTAAGTATTAAAATCTCAGAAATCTTCAAATCAAATTTCCTCCATAAATGAAGATTCTATAGTTGTACCTTGTGGAATGCCACTGTTGTTAACATTCTCTTCAATAACATGTACTGAGTCATCCTCCAGGTAGAAGTAGATCTTGCATTTGCGGATCCTGTATTGTTCTTGCGCTTTCTCATGGACAGCTTCCTGGAAATAGGCAAATTCATGGAATGTTTGAGTTGTTACGATGTCATACACTTTTGTTTTATCTGAAAGTGCTTCTAAAATGCTTCAAAATGAGGGGCAACCACTTTCATATAGTGTAATTAGCCATAGTGAAGTTATGCGACAAATAATGAACAAAAATCCAGCATAAAAGTTATACAAAATGTCAGCAAATTTGTTGTGACCATTTAAATACCACTGTAACAGCTGGGCTAATTCAAAATTGTTGAGCATCTGATAAAATAAATTAACTCATACCCGGTGGATTTTGGTGTCCCTCTTACATTGTGATGTTTTTTGAAATCCAGATTATTCAATGAAAAGGGATCATAAACCTAGTTTCAGGGTGCGAGAATACATAAAGTACTCCTACATGTATCTTCAAAGTTGACATTTTCTGGTTATTTGACATTTGGTGTATACCTATTTATTGAAGAATTATATTTCGTGGTGCACATACTTTTGTACTTATCTTTATCTGTAACTGTAACTGCATGGTCACAAAATACATAAGACAAAGCATGCCCTCTATATTGTGAGATCTGAATCTGCCTACCTGGAAATAAGCATTAAACCTCATGACCTGCCGATCAAATGCCACCCATGCTGGTGCCGAGTTGCCTTTCCCTCTTGGTATATTGCTCTGTAATGGTTTGTTTTTCTGGCCAAGAAGACGCTGCCCACCAATGCCAGGTTTTTGTTCCCCTACCAGCATAGACACATCGTTGCAGTTGTCAAAGTGGTGGGATTTATGGAATTTCTCCTTGCCAAGCTGTAGAAACGAACAAGATAATATAATAATAATATTTATTCAATCATCATTAATTACAGGAAATGCAAAGCAAAATATAGGCAATTATATAACAATTTAGGAAAGAAAAAATAGACTAAAAAATCCAAACACAATGTGACAATGTGTTTCCTTTTCCTGATACATAGCTTAAAAGTAAATACACAAATTTAGCTCAAACATAAAATAAAACTTCTGATAAAACACACATGGGCGATTCACATATATTTAGAAAAATATACAAGCTTGATTAATTATGAATACAAATTTCATTACTTCATAAAATGTTCCTTACACAAGTTCTTAAAAGAGGCAAGTGAAGGTGAAGAGCGAACAGAAATAGGAAGTTCATTCCACAATCGTGGAAAGGAAACAAACACGGAATGATAAAAAGCATTTGTAGTGGAAGTCAAGTGAAGGTATCTGTTTTCAGATACTATGGAAGGTTTGAAATATTGAAAAAAACATGATGGGCCCATTTCATTGAGAAGTGACGATGAAACATACCAACATTACCCGACAGAATTTACAAGATGCTTGCCGCAGTCGAAACTGATTGGAGATGTGATTGCAAGTACTGTGTGTTTTGTTTGGACTTTGTTACTAGTGTGTAATGTCGGGGTAGATCAGGGTAACAATCATATTGGAACTGGGAAAGACGTTTCATATGGTCGGCAAGTGGTCGTTTATGCTTATCGCCAATGGGACTGTCTTCTTCAATTGTTGTGCAATAATGGCTACTTTTTGATTCTCCATGTACTCAAATCAAATAATGTATTTTCATCGGATGATTTTTCATTGGTACTATATGATATTTCTTTGGATCTGGTTCTTTCTTTAACCCTATAGTATATGGACTAACTAACAAGCGATACAGAGCCTCGTTTCTTCGTGTTATAACGAATCTCGCGTATAAGAAGCCACGCTTAATATCTGAAGCTCATGTTAACCAAATGAATACAAATATATGCGGGATAGTATTGATCAACATGTGGCGTTAATCGGCATCTAAGAACATAACGAATAACACATTTGTCCTCCAAATAAAACATTCTTGTACATTTACATGAAAATTTGTGCAATTCTGGGCGAAAATGCTCCATTTTTTGAAATAGTGTCACTGAAAGGCCCCCTTTAATTTATCAAATCCCATTTCTCAACCAAAGGCCCCATTTTGTTGTGATATTTGCCTCACCGTAAGGCCCTTACTTTCGAAATCGGGACGTTACACCCGCGTCCGTTTATATAGTACTACCCCCTCTTAATAACCACTTCAGCTAATGCCATTTCGTCTAATCGCTACTTCGTTCGGCTATTAGATCAAATTAGCCGGATTGGATATTGGCCAAAATGGTGATTAGCCGAAGTGGCATTAGCCAAATTGGTAACTAGACAAAGTGGCATTAGCCGAAGTGGCGATTAGGGTTAATGGCATTAGCCTAAATGATATTAGCCGAAATGGCTTAAGCTTACGTGGCACGTGTAGTATTAGGCATTTTATGGGTGATTTCTCTATGAATTAGTTTGGTGCCGACAATATACGCCGACCCTGATTCTGATCTTTACGATTTATCAGATGTGTGCATCGGATTACCACTAATAACTCGCCCCACTGACTTCTCCACATTGAAATCGGACGTCGGTGGTCCTGACTCAAGCGGGAAATCCTCCGACCTGCCAGTTGCAACTGGTTCAAAACCAGCGTGGTTTTTTTCATCGCACTTTTTCTTGGAGTAAATGTCTTCTGCTTCCTCATAATTGCTGTATGTTATACAATAATCTTTATCAAGGTTAAAATATCGCTCAAGGAGGTGAAGAGAAAAATGGGTATGGCTGAAGAAATCAAAATGGCGATGAAAATAGCGATTATCGTGGGGACTGATTTCCTGTGCTGGACGCCCATTGTTATCATGGGGATTCTATCACAAACTGGTCTAGCTGTGATACCGCTACAGATGTACACGTGGTCTGTAGTATTCATTTTACCAATAAACTCTTCTTTAAATCCGTATCTTTATACAATATCTTCTGCATATTCGGAACGTAAGAAAGAACAGAGCCAGTCGATGCGAATGCATTCGATTGGAAACTCGAAGGGTACTACCAAGTTTATATCGGATGATACAATTCAAAGTCAGATGGACGATACTATGCAACCAGACTGAGACAGTAATAAATGCAATAATTTAATACTGTAAATGAGACCAATTATATGCGATCTATCGTCCATCGTCCTGTAGATAAATGTTTGACCTTATGAAGTTATTATAAAGTACACTTTACATGGTTTAACTGTTGTGTTTAAATGATAACACTTACACACATACCGTGATTTCAATTTTATAATTTCTCTGCTTCACCAGTCAAGCTCACATATTCAAACAAAGGACTGAACAAAGAAATCACCTTGTACAACAATGCGAACAAATCAAAAAGGATAACTCGTGAAGCATGAAATGAAATATTTGAAATCAGGGTTAGTGTCATATACCTGGGCTCCTAGGAAGAACAACGCCATTGCATTTATTGCTCTCCTCAGGTCAAAGAAGAATGAAATAAATGAACAGAGAAATAACAAAAGAGGCGATTGATCAACTTTATTGTTGAGCTCATTCAACATTTCCACAAAAATGAATTAAAGACATTATTGTATCATTTTGTATGCAAGAAAGGCGTATGCTACAATAATGGAAAATAGAATGGCACACTTTGTCCGAATAACGAAAAAACGCCCCGTTCCCCGAGGCAATGTTGATCAGAGTCGTGTTATCAGAACTTGGGCCTTGTCAGTTGTCCCAACATTGATTGATGGGGGAGGGGAAGGATATGAGAAAGGGGGTAGCTTCTGCTTTCTATTAAACATTGCTTGGTCCCAACAGTGATCTCATTTCAGAGCATGGGGATGGTTGCACTCAGTTGCTTCAAGTGTGCCAACTGTTATTTTCCATGATTGTAGTTTGCACATGCATCCTCATGTATAAATAAATAAATAATAAATGCTAGTGATTTACAGTGCGCTTTGCCTCCCTGACTTCGTAATTCCATGCAGCCTCAGCACACTTTACATAGTTTCTCTAATTATTGTGTCCATTTTACAACATCGACCTCCTTGTAAGTCTAAGTGGGTATTGCAGCCCACAGTTGGAGCAGCAGCCCTAGTCGACGACTCAAAGCAATCAAAACACCTACTAGTTATTTAACTGGTCATTATCCGCACACTAAGCATGCTAAGCACTGACTTGGCTAGAACCGCGACGATTGATCAAGTTCACTAGATTCGCAGTTCAAGAACTTGTCGACTGAGCTAACGAGACCAGTTAATAGAATAATATTACATACATTTCATTGGCTTGTGTCGTCTATTTTCGACCCTCGCATTGATGTGTATTTCGCATAATGCATTTTATTACGTTTTATAAGGTGAAGCATTTTAAAGGGCCATCTTCAACCATTTTCTCATTTTAGAAATCACTATGATTGTTATCATGATTGATCATCAAATATTTCAATTTACTTGAATTAAGATATAACCTAACAAGAGTTCTACTTGGAACGACTTTAATCCAAACTTTTCACCCGGCCCAAAAAAGCTTCTTGTAACAAATTAAAGAGGTTGTAATCCAAACCAGCCGAGATAACATTAAATGCTGATTACCGTTTAAACGGATTGTGTACGACTTATTTATGCCTCTAGTTTACATTAACATTAAGTGTGTTACTTTTTATCGAGTTTCGAGTCAAGATTTTCGAGTCAGAATTTCACATTTTCGAGTCAGAATTTCACATTTTCGAGTCCACAGCACTGGCATCTTTATCCTGTGTTCAGTGTGGAAACTTGTACTTAAGCTGGACGATGTTTCTTGCACGCGGGATTCTTTATAATGTGAAGAAACGTGACTCTATATCTTTTGTTAGTTAGTCCGTATACTATAGGGTTAATTGAGCAATTCAAAGAAAGAACAAGATCTAAACAATGACCGTAAAGTATGTATGAAAAGCTCTCCCACGTAAACAGATTATTTGACGATAGCGTATAGAGCAGCAAAAAAGAAGCCACTGTTGCACCACAAATGAAAAAGACAGTGCCGTTGGCAATCAGCATAACGGCCACTTGTCGACCATATGATACGTCTTTCGTTACGGTTCCAATCCCTGCTCCAATTGTATTGTTACCCCGATCTCTTTCGCGTATTGACTCCATGATCCTGAAATACATTACGGCATTAAACACTACTAACCAAATCCAAACGAAAAACAAAGCACTTGTAATAACATCTCCAATCAGTTTCGACTGGGGCAAGCATCTTGTAAATTCTGTGGGGAGATGCTTGTATTCATCGTCTTTAGGCCATATCACAAATTTATGCGAAAGTTTTGTATATGCAAAGACTATACCAATAGCTAATATACTTGCACATATCCACATTCCAGAAGCTAATTTTAATGTGCGTTTTGTACCTTTCACTATATGATGATAAATAGGATGACAAATGGCAAGATATCTTTCAAATGATACCATACTGACAAATCCTAACGAGCTTACAAAGCACATAGACTTTATGTAGTAGCTTATTATGCACCCTGTTTGACCGTAAAAACTGTCATCAACTCTTATCGGACTTGTTGCGTAGTAAGAAAATTGACTGAAGCCAAGTTGAAGCAAAAAAATCAGGTCCGAAATGCTAAGGTTGACAAGGTAGATGAAGGTTGCCGTATGAAGCGAAGGTGCCCGAAAGACTACGAAAATGAATGTCAAGTTGGTGAGAAGACCAAACACTATCATTATCGGCCATATAATTGTGTAGATAATCCATTCATTTGGCAAGTACACGAAGGCTGAAACATTCGTTTCATTCAGAAAGTTATACAAATCATAATCACTTTCCATCGTGATAATATTTAAAGATACAGCTTTAACTTGTGTCGTACTTTGGGAATAACGCACGTAAAATCATTTGAAGTATAGCTGATATCTCTCTGTCATGTAATAATGTCAGCTACTTTCCCAGTTTAGAGTGTTTGTCGTGGTGCGTGCGAGCAATTAAGCGTTTAATACAGGAAGTGTATCCGTAGTAACTCGTTGCCAGATCAACAGGCACAATATAATTCCAAATGGTCCATTACTGTGTCACATATCGTTAGCCTTCTAACACTAGACGACCTTTTTTTTATATTCGAAAATTGAAACTCTCGCATGAAAAGATACACATATTTCTCTCTTTCTAAAACTATTTTATTGTATGACAATGTTAGACTTGGAAATGTCTATCACTGTTTAAATATTTTCTGGTAACTATACCAAGAGGTTGCATATTCAGATACTGCCGAGTTAACGTCAAATGCAATCTGTAATGCTAGCGCCGCCCATTGGTATATATCTGAGAGGCCACTTTTATGGTGAGGGGAGATATCAGCCGTGCCCAAAGATTCACGTAAAAAGGGTTCTTTTGCACGGTCGGGCACGTCACGTACGTAACTTGAATAGGGTATCAAATTCTGGTAAAATTAGTGTAATAGGGTATGTTTTTTCAGCCTTACTTACTTAGGGGTAGTTTTTATAGAGTAGTTTTTCCGTCGCCGGAGAATCTGTCCTCGCAACAAACCAGCACCCCGAGTCGGCAAATACTGCACCTAAACCTTCATGACATTTCGGGATCTTCATATTATTTTTGTAGCATGTATCGATCATCGCGAATTCTTATAAACCAATCCATGACTGCAGAAAGTCTCTTTTTCGAACGTGTATGTAGGCCTACTCCACGCACGGCCTTATTTTGTCTGTTTACTTGTTAAGGGGTAAACATTTCATCAATTAGTTGTTCAGAGTAGCAAAAAGATAATTGCCTGTTTAGGGTAGCAAATTGCGCTACTTAGAAGGGGTGCAAATTTCATTGTCAAAAATACTTGTTTAGGGTGCTTTTTGAGAGTCCATGGACGCGCTTGATATCCCTTCGCCATTCACAGTGCCCCTCGGGTATATGTTAAAATGGAATAATCTGGCCCATATCGTCAATTTACGATTTTACTGAGGGAGTAAATTGACAATTCAGTTGGTGAGTAGGGAATGACGAACAGGGTTAGATGTGTGTGTGTAGTATGGGAAGTGTTGCTTTAGTTGCTCTTTGAAGACGGCTTTTGGTTCATTAATGGATATTATGGATTGGGGTTATAAGTTCCACTCTGTGACTGCCGTTCGTGGTATGATAACCTTTCGAGACCCTGCTTTAAGCTAGTTCGTAGTTTGTGAATAATTGATGTTGTAACTGGTGTTGTTGAGATATTATAATTCAGGGGCGGCTCCTTCAACAGGGCGTGAGGGGCACAGCCCCACCAAAATATTCTAAAGAAAGCATTTTTTTAATCCCCAAATTAATTGATTTAAGGCAAATCTGGGTAAAATTATGCACCAAATTGCACGATTTAAGTATGCAAATCTCAAAAAATGTCAGCTTCTCAGGGGGGGGCACATCCCCCTTCAGACTCCCCCCTGTCCGCGCAAGCGCGGATTTTGAACGGCGCTTTCGCCGCAAAATAGCCCCACCAAAATTAAAAGCCACCAGCCGCCACTGATTATAATATATGATATATAGCTCTGGCGTGTTATTATGTGAAATACTTTTCCATCTTAGGGTGTTTTTCTTGGTCCGTGCGAGCAATTAGGCATTTAAAGAGGAAGTGTTACCATATCTTCCATACACTACATGTTACTATGTCATCCAGCAGGTGATAACTCGGTATCTGAGAAATGTAACAATGTAAGGGTGCGAATCTGTCAAGAGTAAGTTAATGTATTGGTTTTGAAACTAAATCCTTCTTTACTTAAATATTTTATTGTTCAACACTGCTAAAGTTGGAAATTCTTATCACCGTTAAAATACCTTCCTGTAACCGGATATACCACAGAGGTTGTCGTCTAGAAACAGCCGCTGAGATACGTTAAATGTTGGTTATCCTATAGAATATCGTGAAAGAAAACTATTAAAATACTTCATCTCTATTTGGTTATTTGATAACATTAAAAGTACTCGCATCTTTATGTTATCTTTAGTGGAAAAAATATTCTTCACCTCCTGGATACTTTAAATGTTCTTTATGAGTGGTAGAAATATAATTGTTTTTATTATTTGTTATGTTCTTATTGTATATAGATGATGATTGACGTCACGTTTTGATCAATACGATTCCGCTTGTTCATATATTTGTATTTATTTGGTTAACCTGAGCTTCAAACATTCGGCGTGGTTTTTTACTCACAAGATTCGTTACAACATTAATAAACGAGGATCTGTATCGCTTGTTAGTTAGTCCGTATACGATTGGGTTAATTGAGAAAATAACAGAAAGAACAAGACCCAAAGAATGGTTATAAAGTACCAATGAAAAATGATCCCACGTTATCAGATTATTTGATTTGAGTACATTGAGCACCAAGAAAGTAGCCATTATTGCGCAACAAATGAAGAATACAGTGCCATTAGCAATAAGCATAATGGCTATTTGCCGACCATATGATACGTCTTTCCCAGTTGCAATATGATTCTTACCATGATCTCTTTTGCGTATTGATTCTATTATCTTGAAATACATCACGATATTAAACAGAAGTAACAATGTCCA
>JAUMTS010367720.1:0-13919 GCA_032273385.1 Ophiopholis aculeata | reverse complement strand
AAACCTGCATCAGTATACTCACCGCGAAAAGTCCTCTGACCGCTGGGTGATATTCAGTTTCATTCTGTGACAAAGAAAAGGGTCCTACACGTCGGACTAACGAATAGCGTATAGCGAATAAGGTATACCGAATTCTTCTATGTGAACTGGGCCTTATGAGCCTGTTCTACTGAAGTGTCTGTCGTAACGTTTACCTGTGACTGCTCAATCATTAATACACAGTTTGAAGCCCCGTTCATTGGGGATCCTCTGTAGCTTAATTGGTAGAGCACCTGTCTTGTAATCAGGTGGTCTTAGCTTCGAGTCCTAGCAGAAGTGGACTATTGACAGGATATCCCATATGGTTTATGGAGTTAATTTGTTTCTACTTTTATTTATTATGTGTTCTAGTTTGCAAAGCACTCTCTTTTCTCTTTCATTTCTAATTATACTATTAAAGGGGTGTTTAACCACCATTCACATGGTTTTGCATTCTATGTTGCCTGTTTGCAGTTTCATTGTACAGTTTGTGAATCTCCTACCTTCAATTTAATAAATAAATATTAACACAAATTTAACAAAAGATCTGGCTATAGGTCATATTTATATAAAGGTCATCGTAAACTATGTATATATACAGCATAGCAGTGCTATTAGCACACTTAGTATACTATATGTATACTACATGTATACGGACAGCATCACTAACCCCTTAAACCCTTCAAAATCTCACTATATCTCACTGTAAAAAGTGATGAAAATGCGCTAAGTCCGAATACGTCATCGAAGTGAGTGTCAGATGGGCACCAAATCGCTGCCCGGGCAGCGATACCCAAGTGGCATGGTAAAGGAATACCAGTGGTCGGCGTGCGAGAGGTCCCTGGTTCGAATCCCGCGGAGAATTCCCACTTTTTACCATGATGACGTATCCGAACTTAGTCCCCAGTACCAATTCAGCTAAGTATAATTGTATGTCATTAACATAACAGTCAGCAGTAGAAAACCTTTCAAATTCTTGTTTCAAACACATCCTGGGTTTAATCTTTGTATTAAAGGGTTCACATGTTTTGAGTTCCCCTCCCAAAAAAGGTTGGACTGTTACATTTGTTGGTTCATACTTTCGTAAGGTTTAATTTTTTTTAAACAACATTAAGATCACTACACACATTTTGTATCATGTTAAGGCTGTATAAAATATGCTATATGCCTGTAAAGTGGCATTGGTATTGCTCATACTCAAGTGATGATAGCTTTTTGATGTTTGAAGATCAGGGGTGGTGTAGGAAGTGGTGTCCTCTGGACAATCTCCATGGAAAATTGACATTTTCATTGAACATTTTTGAAATAAGTGAGTAATGCTCATTAAATCTGATCTTATTGAAATGCACTTACGTATCAAAATCTTACACTAGCATAAAAAGGCGATCTAAAAACACAAGAATCTTTACCTGAGCAGCTTTAAGACGCACAAGATTGCACATGTTGTCATAGGCTAGCCATATTGATGAAAAGTCACTCTCAGGTATCTTCTCCAAGAAGGTGTATAAGAAGGAGAGCACTATCAAAAAAACCTGGCTTGGAGACTCTGATCTGAAAATGATTACAAATAATGATACAATATTTTAAAGATAATAAACAACAGGGCAACTAACTATTTCTGGAGGTAATTAGGTGCACAGTCTAACATTCTTATTGTATTATGGCATGATGTAACATAAAATATAGAGGTTTTAATGACGTGACATATCCTCCAGTTATATATCTATAGTATCAGGCTAAAAAGTTCATAGAGCATACACAAAACCCTCCTCATAACACTTCCATTCTCTTCTGCATCTAGCTATCCTAGTCCAAGTGGCCATTCCCACGTTTGATTATCTCTCCATCTTTTTTTCCACCTTTTCTCTTCCTGTTTTCCTTCCTATAATACAATATTTCTATCTATTCTCCTGCAGTCTTGGTTCCCATTTGGATTCTCTGATTTTCTCAATGTTCTCAAGACTGCCAAACTTCCAGCATACTTACCAGCTAAAGAAACAACTGCTGACCTTTTCCCTTGAGATGTATATTCTGATCTTAAGAAATCAACCCCACATAATCAGGGGGTCCTAATAAGATTCCAGGTAAAATGGTCCAGGAATTTGCAGGAATTGAATTGGGCACTCCCCTTGCTTATATATTCAATTAATCCTTTGCTGAAGGTGCTGTACCCAGTCAATAGAAAAGGAGGATGGTTGTAGCAGTAGCAAAACAGAAACCACCTAGTCTAGACAAGTTGAGGCATATATCATTAATATCAATATTTGCTAAATTGGCCGATACTTCTGTTTCGAAATGGATTATTGATGATATCAGTGAAAAGATCGACATGCCAGTAGACAATTTGGGAATTGTAGCTGGTGTATCAACCAACCATTATCTTGTAAACCTGATTCATTATCAAATGTCGTATAAGTTTAAAATCAAAGCATGTTTAAGCCAGAACCAACATTTTTTAAAACAATATTGAAAAAACAAAAACAATTCTGCATTTAGGAAATATAATCCTCTTGCTACATTGAGGGTAATATAAAAACCATACCTGTAAAGTGGGTTGAACATTTCTATGAACCCGCCAGCAGTTACTATAAAGAGATATCCACGAGACTTCATATTTAAGCCTTTTCGGTGTCCAGTCTCTTTATTGCAAGGATCTTCACCAGCAGGAGTAGGTTCTTGATCACAGTCATCAAGAATTGAACGAACACCATCTGTTTGGTCTGTGATAAGTTTCCTTCCCACTGTTAAAAAAAAAAACACACAAGTTTGGATAAATTACTAGTATGTGAAATTTCAGTGCAATTTGGTTACACACTACTAACTTCCTTATACACTGTGTTCAGTGAGTAAATGGTCATTTTGGGGCTGATTTTTTCCACGTTTAGAAATCCTAGATGAATAAACCAACTTTACCAGCAGGAAGAAGGGCCTTTAATCTACAAATGAACCAATTTTGAGCATTATTGTGACCTGACTTTTTTTTCACTCTTAGGTCATTGAACGTAATGTTTTCCAATAAGTCCAAGTTGCCATAAACTTGACTTATCCTAATATGCGGAAAATCACGCAAGCATATTCATTTTTCCTCATATTTCAACTAAATTGTCGGAAATGCGAGGAAACACCCTCTCATATCATAACAATTTAAAATTTTCACAATTGTGCACACATTTATTACCCATTTTTAAGGTTTTTAGAGCAGTTCTTCTGGATGTCCCACACTAAAATAATTCAAAAATTAATTTTCACTGGTTCCCGCGCAGAGTTAGTGGTGTATAACCATTTGATTGAATGTGATGTCAACATTTGTAATTCTAAAAATTGCCAAAATTTTGTGCTAAATCCAAATGTTTCTTGATCCTATAATTAGACTGAGTTTGTTGATCCCAGAATTAAACTATTTCATTTAAATCCAAAAGTTGAATGGTTTTCATTGATTTGAAACTTGAAATTCAAAATTAAATTCTTAGCTCAATAACAGCATTTTGAAAATTTGACATTTGACGAATGAATGAAATCTACGTCAATTTAAGGTTAGTGTAAACCCATTATTTTTGGAAAATTATATGCAACAATTTTGTCAATCCTGTTCTTAAAATGTAAACTTTTCTATGGTATCATGTAAATCATGTCACAATATTCATTAATGACAAATGTTGGTCAAAGATGCTTAAATTATAGACTATTATTAAATATTCTGCCAAAGAGCATAATGTTAAGGAAAGAAAGTCTTCTCACGCTATAAATAAAGTTTGTGTTGAAATTTACTTATCTTGCAGCAATCTTGTAATTATAGTAGGACACGGATTACATTTACATTAAACGAGATACAAACATGTGCCACACAGTGCAACTTTTGACCAAATTTCACTCAAAGATGATTATTCAGTAACAACTTCCTAAGGTCAATAAAGAACTGCATACTTAATGTATAACATTCTAGCAGACGAAGCAGACATTAAAACAAACGGACACTGCTTGCTGGATTTCAAATTATTTGAAAGTGTCATTGGGGGTTATAAACCATTTTTGAAGACTGTAATATAGGGATAAATACATAGAGATAAATACATACCCTGTGTAGAGATTATTGAGGTTCCAGTTTTTTTTAGTTCATTCCTTTCCGGCAGCTTTTCTATTTCTTCACTAGTTGGTTGTCTTTTACCTGCAGATATGTATAATAAATACAATATTTTGTATAATATAGTAAATACACTTAAAACATTGATTTTGTTACAAATACAATCATCTTTAAACATAGCCAAGCACATACTAATATTTAAATTAATTTAACCGTTTGAAAACCATAACCATGTAAGGAACAAGGTGAAAACTGTATTGTTCCTTTATGTGTGTGGGCCCGTGTCACAAATGAACCAATCAGGCTACCAGTACCAACTTAACAGGGTTGGAGTCGATTCCATCCTATCTGAGACAGAGTCCAAGTCACTGGTGTTGAAGTCTGAGACCAAGTCCGAGGACCTAGAGTCTGAGTCCAAGACCACGCCCGAGTCCAGAGTCCTCAAACAAACATTAAATATGATTGCTTTGCTTCAATTTTTAATCAGAACCTGACCTGTGGACAACTTGGCTATCATTTCCATCATGAATTCAAAGCAATATCATAACATTGACGCATTAATGCGACATATTTCAAAACAATTTTAAATACAAAACAAATCAAAACCTAGGGGGACACAGCATTTTAAAAGAAGGGTTGGGTGATGTAATTCGCTCATATTATTTGTTCAAATTAGTGATAACTATTCAAATTCCAAAAAAAAAAAAAAAAAAAAATTGATTTAACTTTTGCTGTGTACTTTGCTTGCATTATTGAATTTTAGTTATAAGCATTGATTGATTGATTGATTTTATTAACATTTCATACTCGTGGCCCTACGGCCAAATTACATGAAATTTACATTATAAAAACATTTAAAAACATTAAAAATTTACAAATTCACCAGAACACATTGCACAAAATTTATAATATAATGACATAAATAAGATAAAGCTAGCAAATAATTGCACTATAAATACCAAACCAATTTACTATCACACTCACTAGTACCGGTACACACACTCATGAAAGTCACTCTTACTCTCCTAGCCCACATGTCGCCCCTCTCACTATCTCTACACATAAGCACCCACACACCCCTGTTACAAAACTCACACAAACAACACATTCATTGGCAAGGCTAAATTATTAATTAATATAAAAGAGAATATTGCACTTTTCAAATGGAGAACATTAAAAACATCAAATTACATGTATGTACATAGCTGATACCATTATAAAAATATATAGATATGGGTGCAGAAAAATCCAGGGCCTATTTATTTAAAAGCTGCACAAAATAGGGCACAGGACTGTTTTTGAACCTATTGGTCCTTGCGGGCAGCTGAGAAACCTTATTATTATTACGTAAAAACCGGCCATGACACTCCCCTCTGGTAGGCGGTATTAGAGAACTGGTGCGATCTGATTTGGAAAGCCCTTCAGCAAACCTAAGGCAGTGCTCTTCACGTCTATCAGAGAGGGTGTCAAATTTGCAAGTGCTTAAAGCTTCTTCGTAAGAAGTATAATTACGGCCAAGGATTATTCTGGCATTGATTGGGGGCCAAATATATATAATTTCTGAATTAACATTCACTTTTGTATTGATTTGAAAGCTGCGCTGAGTTTCAAATTGCTTGGAATTAAATTGTTTGGGTACTATGTGACTAAAACTTTCTACTATACAATAGTTGCAAAAAGTTGTGAACGTATTTCAACATATCTGGTGAATTTCAACTAAAAATAATATACCAAAATATTGTCTACTGCCCCTTTAAGCATATATTGGAATTACCTTCATCAGCCGCAACACCACAGTGCTTAAGAAAATCTCGCAGTTTGGTTGGAAGCTTGTGCTCTTTCATTACTTTCACATGCTCACTGCAAAAAGCTTCCGAGAATTCTGGTGGGTTTACACATACGTCTGGGTATTTCACCAGAGGTAAGCCTTTCACCTCGTTCTAGAGAGAAAATTAGGCAGTGATAATTAAGTTAATGTTAAGAAAAACTATATTTTTTATAAAAAATTTCATAAAGATGCATGCAAATAGTTTCTATTTTTAGTGTCCATACTATGTGCAGCATTCTGAATTGTTCTTCTCTGTTGTGTTTTTGTTAGTTAACTGATTGATTTTCCTTTTAAAATTTATAGGGTCACATTTAACTTGTTGAATAGAATTAATATTTTCACACTCAAAATAAAAATTATCCACTCTAAAAATGGTTCAGTAATGTCATGTCATAAATTATGTGCTATCCATCTGTTCTCTAATGATAGATCTAGTTGGAGTGTCATAACAATACTGATGAAATTTCTTGTTGACAAAATGTAACACACCTATTGAATAAATATTTATACTAAAACATGTCACGTGACATTTCTGCCTTTCCTTGTCTTAACACAAATTAATAGCAAACCATCTTTAATACGCAGGTACAAAATATAAAATAAAAAATAATTTTAAAAAAGAGCAACATTAACAACAGTGGTTTACCTCGGTACGCATTGCACATACAGAAAACACTATCTTCCAAATTCCATCAAGCACATGTAGTTTCTGGCATCCTGAAGTAATAATATAATAAAGACTGTTAGATTTAATTCAACATGCTAACACAAAAATGTGTCCCAGAAAAGATTAACTCCTGTTTATGAATAGTCGTAACTTTAAAACAATAGAATTAAATAACAAAATAATGACCTGGATATGGTCCAGCATTGTCCAGTTTATTCCACCAAAATCAAATGATTAGGTTCATTGTTTGTAGATATTCACACAGACTTGTATTGTGGGTATGGATCCATAATACGGGTCCAAGCCCATGGGTATCATGGGTACTAGTGTTACCTCTAAGGAATTTGATTCAGAGCCAATGCTAAAAACTTGTGCAGAGCTAGTGGGTTCTTGCGTCCAAATTCGTCAGTTTTTGCCATAAATTGGCTAATTAATGAACAAGAAAAACTACTTTTTTCTTAAATTTCCAAAATTTTGTTTATCAAATGTTTTAACTTGATGAGCCAATTGTGCGACATAATCCGTAGAGGGAACCCTGATGGGTACGGGTCCGAGCCCATTGATAAGGGTACAGGTCCGTCTCCGGCATTTGATAAAGTCATGGGTAAGGGTCCGAGACCATTGGTATAGGTACGGGTTCCAGCCCATGGGTATGGGTACGTGTCCGAGCCCATGGGTACAGGTACAGGTCCAAGACCATGTCTACAGGTGCGTCATTCGGACAAAGTTATGCATTCATTTAATGTTGTCCATGCAGTTTGCACGTCGTCTAGAACAAAGTTCAGGTGAGACAACAACATTTCAAAATCATACATCAAATGGATCTTATAAAGATAATTGTAAGGTAACCTTTTTAACAACTAATTATGCAATTGAGATACTTATTAGCATATTTTGCTACCAAACTTTAATGGGATCTAGAATTTACCACACATAAAATGTAAAATGAGACAGCTAACAGTTCTTCAGATATCAACCAAACCATTTTATCAGCGCAGCCAGACAGACAAACAGAAAAGTGAGTAGTAAATCTCTTCCAGAACAAAGTTCAGGCGAGGCTACAAAATTTTAACATCATGTATCCAACATATCTTGATCATGAGATAATGAACGGGAACCGTTTAACTAATTATGCAAATGAGGTACGTTATTAGCATATGTTGCAACCAAATGGTAATAGAGTCTAGAAGAGGTTTACCTCTTTACCATACATAACATGGTTCTTCAGATATATTCACAAAACCGTGTTATCACAGCAGGGAAAGAACTTCAATTTGAAGTTTGTTAAAGGTTGGAAGAATCCATAAATTTAAATTCTTGCAAAGCTGCTTTGAGTGAATCTTCATATTTTACTTCATTAAATCACTGTGTTTTAAATTTTTTCTTGTGAGAATCAATTTGGAATCTCATATTACTACCGGGGAGAATATTTGGGAGTATGGATTCTTGTATTCTTCTCAAATTTGTGTCCCTGCACAGCCTGACAGAAAAGTGAGTAGTACTAGTAAGTCTCTGCTAGAACAATAAACTTGAATGGCACAGTCATTTACATACATGTATATATACCCGCTCTGCAGTGAAAACATGCATGGTCCAATGAAATGTATTAATTTTAGTATTTTTCGATATTATGCTACAGTGGATATTAAACTCAAATATATGTAAATTTGATAGGGGTAACGTTTAATTGACCTTGTGCAGTTCATGATAAAACGGTGCGGAAATTCTATATTGAACTACCCTGTGAGCTACTTATGCATCTGCACTTGAGGCCTGTGCCCACTTCACATATATAGCAGAACATGATTGATAATGTATTTAATTTTTTCTATTAATATCAACGCTTTTCAGTCAATGAGAAGTTGAAAAAATATAAAAACAATAATCATAACGAAAAGTAAGTAATAACATGTAGGCCTACGCCTACATATTGTGCTGGTAAATTTGTAAAACAATGTGTACCTTTTGATTCACAGTACGGCGTGCACACATGAGTGTAGATATCTGCTTGCCTGTACTGGTCTATCCATTCCATCACCGAGGAAAGTTGGTTGTCATTGTAGGGATGATCCAATTTACCAAGGCGACGAATCTCTTCCTCAACCTCCCCGATGTAGTACATATCAGATATCTGACGGCGTGAAATAGCTGTGCAAGAGTAAAACATATATACCAAAAAGTGACAGATTATTTTCTTGATCTAATGTTAAAATTGAAAACAATAGCATTGATTTGTGAAGTTACTATTCTTTCCTTCAAGTAAGCGAAGGAAAGAAATTGCATTTCTTTAACATGGATTTGATCCAGGAACCTTAGTTTGCCTTAAATTTCCAGTGCTTTTAAACCGAGCCACCAAGGGGTCCAAAATTTCAAAACATGCATGGGCAAGAAAGTGATTGTTTTCCCAACGTTTTTTGTTCCATTCTTTAAAATGGCCATTGGAATTCACATGGTTTATTGCATTTCAACCAAGCATGGTCAGAATGTTGTCCTGGTGAATTGCTACCCCGCTCGTTCTCAATGCCTGGTTCCCTATTTAAATTTGGTATAGCCTGGGTAAGGCGGGTATATAGTTCAGGTTATACACCACTAATTCTAAAACAGGAACCAGTGTAAATCCAATATGGAACTATTTGCTTGTTGGCCATCTGAAATAATCTAAGGGTGGAAACATTCCGGGAGACGTGTGGTCTAGCGGAACAGCGTAGGATTTATAACCCAAAGGTTGTGAGTTAGAGCCCCGCTATACAGCTGATGGGTGCTTCTTTTTAAAAAAAAGGTGGTTATCAGCATTTTTTGCTTCAAAAATAAATCCCTTTCAACTCCACTATAATTTACATCTTGTGGCTTTATTTTCGCAGAAATTGTGCTTAATACTCCACTATATATAACACAGCCAGAAAGTGGCAATTCAATCAATATATGTTGAGTTTGTAGAAAACAATAATTTGGCAGGGATTGTAAAGAAAACATGTTTAGTTAGATTATTATTCATAATGGCCTATAAGGAAACAATCCCAAACTTGATTCTGACTGCATGGTTCCAGTTGTATTTAGTTTTAGTTGAGTATACCTAAACCAGTACAGAATGTTTAGAAATTTCTCATACTTTTTTTTCTTCTAAAAACTATAAAAAAAATGGAAAATAAATCAAGCAAAACAATCATCCTATTATACAATGGCTTCTTTATTTTAAAAATTTAACTTTAAATTAGTATTATATTAAGCTTTTAGTGAGCTTCTTTTATAGACAAACATTTGTACAGTATTGAGGATAAATTGTTTTATGAAAAGAACAAATTTATAACAAAATACATACCATCTTCATCTGAGAGACGATGAGTAGATTTGAATGACTCTGCAAATCCTTCAAATGTTACATGCCCATGGAGACTGAAATGTACAGGATACAAAGTCACAATACTGGGAAACAAAACTTTAACGTCACATTATTACTCATTCTAGGGTCTAAAATTAAAATCTAAATATGGCTCATACTGAATTAATAATATGTTTCTAAAATAAAATACATGTTTGAAAGATTGTACCTATACTGTAGTCGCTGATTTTGGAAAATAGGTTGGTATCACTATAAGATATAATATTTAGTCCACCAAAACAAATTTATCATTCAATTCTGTAATTTGCTGTAAATTTGTCTACAGATCAATATGTAAGAAAGATATCTATAATAGGCCCTATATATATTTTTTGTATACGGCTCTTTCCTTACATTTTGCAATGGCTGAACAGGTCATGTGATTAGGTGTAAAATGTAAAGTTTATTACAAAGACACCAATTGGCATTGATTTTGATGTCTTTTGATAAGTAGGCCTAATAAATTTGCATTTGAAATAAACTACCTGTTGCCAATGTAAAGCCGAAAGGTGTACAAATTAATGCATTGATTATATTTGTTTAACAAATTTACAGCAAGTATAAAAGTTTGTGAATTGGTATTTGTTACATATTAATATTTTTTCTGATTTTGTATGTACATATTATATGTCTTATTCCCTAACCAACGTACCACCTGGCAGCCAGCCCTTCTAAAGTTCTAACATGCAGGGGCACATGGATCACCGAAAAACAAGAGTATCCCAGCATATTTATCAACAAATTCCAAACAAACACCACCAAGAGCCACTCTAATAATCAAATTTGGACTGCAAACACTGATATACTTATACATAAATGTTTGCTTCCCGGTATTGTGACATTGCACATTATGGAATTATTGTATGAAAATATTGTATTGTACACAAAGATTATCAGGATAAAATGGCCATTATATTACTACAGAAAGCACCTCTTTGTCCCCAGTATAACTTCAAATACATTTATCAAATTTAAATTGTTATAGTGTACTTATAGCGTACAAAAGGTTTTTGAGTATAAGCGACTTCAGATAATTTATGGTCTTTTTGGGACCAAACGCAAGAAATTCTGTTTTATATCAAAATTGATCAAAATGTACAGCCTTCAAATTGTTTGGAAAATTTATAGAGATTTTGAGCAAAATGTGATAGCAAGAGCAAGTGGTCTTTTTGATGGCTCCCCCTCCCACCTTGAAAAGCTTTTACATGTAAGTCAATAGGGTTTTTATTTCAAACTCATTTTATTATTAATAACCTTAAATTTAACAAACACCAATCATTATAGGCTGACCAACATTTAATATAATTTTTTGGAAAATTGTCTTACACTTGACATTTTTTACACTTGGCAAATTCCATTAAATAGCGGACAAGATTGAAAATGTTCAATATCGCAGTCTGAATCACACAATTTGGTGTTACTGTCAATTGAAAAATGAAAGACCATTTTATTAATTGAAAATATAATTTTCAGTTTTTCATCTTTTTGAATGTAAAAACGGGAATATGTAAATTTATAGCTTACATTTTTCCAAGACTACTGCCATTAATTCTGGATTCTCAATCAACATGCAAACTATTTACTTAATTGGTAAGAGGTTATATACTTACTGCACAGAACAGTAGTGTTCAAAAAACTTTCTATCTGCTATTACTCCATCAGAAATTTCAATTACATTCCTTTGTTCATTATACAGTTGAAATCCAGGTTCCTTTTTGCCATACTTAGTTAAGTTGTAGTTGGTGTAGCAGTTGATGCACCTAGTTGTTATTTTCTTCCGTCCTTCAACTCCATTCAGACTATAATACTTCACCCTCACTGCATCATTATGAAGTCCCAAAGCGGATTTGGTACCAGTTTTTTCATTAATGCATCCATTTAGGCAAATGCCAACGGGTGGTGCAAATACCAGGTGCTTCTCCTCTGATAGAATGCTGACCTTGTCTGCCATCTTGTCATAAATGTCAGCAAATGACGCATCTCCAAATTCCATAAATATTGCTTTTCTCTTTGCAACCGGTATTGTCTTTGGGATCTAAAGAGCATTAGAAAAGAGAAATCAATAATTTTCAAAATAAATTAAATGCATCAAGATCTACAAGCGTAGGCTAGATGATAAATTGGGACGCATGAATTTTGGACGGGGTCCGCAAATATCCAATTTGTTTAACCAGATTTTTCTGATATATTTTTTTATGTATAGAAGATGGGGGTTAATTGAAACAAATTGTACAAAAGCAGCTGTATTTTAAAAACAACTGTTATTCAGCAAACAACAACTATACAAGCTTGTATAGTTGTGAGCTTCAAATGTTGCTCATAAAATTACTGAATCTGTTTATACTTCTATAATCCCTGGTGTTCCTACCCCACCTATGGGGTAAGTTGGAACAAAGTATGGGGTAAGTTAAAACTGTGCTAATACCAGGGCAAAAAGGCACATCAAACTTTATATCTAAATGTTTTTCGTTACTAACCACATAACATACCTTTTCACATAAAGGAATTGAAATTTGGGGTGAAGCATGGGTAGGGGAAGTTGTCAAAGTTTTGGGCTCCAAAAATATTTAACTTTTAAAAAAAAATCACAAGCTAAATGCTTCAAACTTGATATGTATACAAATAATTATTTTCTTTCTTATTAGCCAAACAGCCCATGAAAATTGCATGTTCCTATGATTGGAAAACAAATATTTGTTTCTTGTACTTCATGTATTGTTAAAACTTGTTGTTCCAACTATCCCCACACTAAATGTTCCAACTAGCCCTGGCAGGCCATGTGACACTTGTAAGCCTACTCTACAAAACAGAGGCAATTGTAACACAACTTTTTAATCTCATTTTGTAGCTTTGTACAAGAGCCTAATATACCCCAAAAATAGTCAACTTGAACTAAAATCTTTACCAAAAAAATACAAAATTTCTAAAGGACAAAAAATCTACTGATCAGAAGGTGAAAATCAAACATCCCTTCCTAACTTCCACACCTGTATGGCTTCAGTGCTGCATTAAATACGGTGGGTAGCTGTTGCTAGGGGCCACCCTTAGAGGGTAGTTTTTCGTTAATTCAATAAAGGCTTTAGGAGAAAATCTCAATGTTTCAACTTACCCCACATTTCTACCAGCCCCTACCACCCCATCTGTGATCATCTTCGTAGCTATAAACGTTAAAATAGCTACAAAAAACTAAAACTAAATCTTGAAAAGTGCCCTCACAACCAATTTTGACCTAAAAAGGTAATTTTTAAGAAAACGCAATGTCAATTTTCATGTAACTTTCAAAATTAGATAGTTTTAGCTTATAACAATTACAAAGTATATACCTTCTGGAAAGGCAGCCATTACTCGAGTTTCAACGATTTCCCTCACTTACAATCACTTGGTATCGGATCATCAGTGGACACCAAATTCACAGCAAACAGCCAGAAAAGGAGTAATTTGAATGATTTTGTACTCTTTAATTCACTCATCCACAAGAACATCATTTCGGCTATTGCCATTTGGAATAAGCACCGCTTAAAGTTAGACTAATGCCATTAGGCCTAATCATCACTTCAGCTAATGCCTTTATGGCTATTTAGTTATCACCATTTTGTCTTATCGCCACTTTGGCTAAAGCTGTTTTGGTCATGTTTTTTATATTGAGTACCTAAAAAGGGTGGTGGATTTACATTTTTACCACATACAGTATTATGACTTCAAATGCATATATTTTTGCTATTCTTTATCACATTTGGTCTTATTTTGTTGAATAACTAATTGGCTTTTATTTTCCAAAGAAAAAAATAAATTACAATGATTCTGTTAATTACAATAGCTCGTTAAACCTAATTAGCCTAGGGTGGTGGAGGGTCAGGAGCAGGAGGGTCAGGAGCAGGAAGATGCAGAAATACAATATTTCTCAAGAAAGGAGTGACTTGATCATAATTTTGACAGTTGGATTAGA
>JAUMTS010366609.1:0-13924 GCA_032273385.1 Ophiopholis aculeata | reverse complement strand
AAAGCTCTTAAGACACATTTGTTTCCTAATTGATTTTGTTTCTATTATTTTATGTTCACAAATGTATATTATATTTTTCACATTATGTTTCTAATACTGGTTGTATGTATATATGTACTAACCGATTATAAGAAAGAAATCACGTTTTCTAATTAATGTTGATATCTGGAAAGATCAAGGAACGTGTTCAGGAGGAAATGCATCAGAGCCATCTACCATGAAGTTGTTGAGTCCCTGTCCCGTAAGTGATGAAACATTGTATTATCTTTTTAACAATGTCTGATACTTTCCCCTGAACTGGTCATTGGAATCGGATGCAGGTTCACAAAACTGCTGTTTTAAAAAAAATTCTGAGGTATGCCGTTCTTTTGACAAATGTGACAACTATTATTGCACACCCTGTAATGTAGCGGTATTGATCTTTATATATCAATACTCTTAATCAACAATTAAAACTAGAAAATTATGTTATTTTCACTTGATTTTGCCATTTAACATGTTACAATCTCTAGTACATTTTAGACCACGATATTGAATGAGGCCATTTATATTGAATACAAATGTCTGCGGTCTTGTCTCGCTTGAAATCTTTCAGTTGCGTACTAGCAATGTAAATCGTATTGTCTAATATATAAGTGTATGGTAAAGTGAAAGACGTGATTAGGCATATTAGTGATATAGATAAAAACAAATTGGAGCTATAAATGACGGGACCTGTTGACAGATTTAGGTCAATTGCCATATATCTTCGGCTCTGAAAATACATTCGTTTTAACAGAAGAAAAACAACAAATCTGACCGATATTCAAGCAGGCCTTATTTGGTCATTGTTAACTATGAGCGTGTATACCTGATTTCAATTGGCGATTCCAAACTAGATGTCTTGAGACAGTATTTCCATTAAGAAAATTAAAAGTTAAAGCAAAAAAACGAGCAGGTGTATTTTGGTCAATTCTTGACATCTTTGGAGAGTATTACTATAATGAAAACAGAAGGGTCTCTTCTTAGAAATATCCGACATGAATATCTTCAGACAAGATAACTAGGTCGATTATAAGCTGTTTACATCCAACGCAGCCACAAATATAAGTTGTATGTATCAAAATGGGATACATTTCTGTACTTTAAAATAATTACTTCATTAATTACTGGGTCATATACGTTAATTACGTAATTTGTACCATAATGCCTGATGTTAGGAATTATGGTGATGCATTGTCGTTGTTAACATTTGGCTAAAGTAATAGCAAACACGATTTTAACACGATCGATCGTTGGTAAAGCGCAAGTTGGGTATTGTAATATATTATGTCTTTGTGACTTCACTTAAGTTGATATTGTCAGCACCGTTCATTTACAAGTTTTAAAAGGCTCTGCAGATATTTTCGAGGGATACTACAACCATTGAACATAAAAGAACCTTTATTGTGATTGAGAGAGTACTTTTTATTTAAATAGGTGTTAAATCTAATGGAGGTTTGATTTATAATATGAGTAGAGTATCACAATTTGTCAAAAAAGTGTCAATACCACTGACACAGCAGTGGTAGATCATAATAAATATCCAGCTTTGTTCAAAGGTTCGTTTTGTATATATTTCCCTATATATATTTAAAGATTGTAATGTGTTTTAAGGCCTTACGGCTATTTCTTAACATTACCTCATTCTTATTGTCTGATATGTTCTGGCAGACAATTCCAGAAAATGTCTAATTAAAAAAATAATATTTATTCAAATACTGGCATTATTAATTAAAATTATGTTCACCCTGTCTAGAGAGGCTATTATAGTAGCTGAATCAAGGATATTACCAATATCTTACATTGTTAAAACTCTTTTAGCATAACAGTTTGAGCCTTTTAGGTCAACATTTTTTAGTGAGTTTGATGACCTATTGGTGCACGGTGGTATTGTAATGATACTAAAATGGTTTACCCAGAATTACGATAGAAGTAGAAGTATGATTACTTATTTGTCTTCATAGAATGATTTTAATGCCCGATGCAAAGTAATCTGAACCTCAATTATCTACTGTATTACACACGAAATGATGTTTTATAATAATATTTGTTGATGGTTCCAAGACAAGTTCAGACGAAGGTAAAAGGTGCGCAAGTAAATAAACTAAACTTCAAGTGGAACTCAATATCAGGAAAACGATTTATTACTTTCGCATGCCACATTTCTCCAAGTAATTGCGCTACGGACGGTTGAAAATGACGTGGGTTATCTACTTCTTATTCTCTTCCTGTGCCTCTTGCACCAATTTGCATATAAATCACACAAAAATAAAAATTGCTCTACTTTTTAATTCTCATTAAAAGTAGAAAAGATAATCAGCCAAACATGACTGCAGCCTGATTGACTACCATGTACCATGATTTTCTTGCATAAACATGATAATGCCGTTTTTAACATCTTTGTATGGTTGAATGTAAGACTAATGATGGACATTAAAGCGATCGGGAACATTAAACATGTTTAAACTAATCGGAAACATGATTTAAGCTTATCGGAAACAGCACATCAGCATGTGTCTGTCAAAGGTAACGTAGTATCCTTTAGTCCTTTTGACATGTTTGACAACTAAACATCTGTTTATATACATTCTTTTTCGCAATGGACAGACATTCTCTAAATAGAAAGTGCAAAGTGCAAAGAATGCAATTACCATGATTACATTCGTTCGGCATCTTAGCCGACGATTTATTCAGATAACATTTTCCCACTTGATCAGGTGATTAACTTGTTTACATACATCGTTGTTCTGTCAACATGATATCAAGCGGTGTGAAATTATTTCAGACAGCCCTCTGTATTATAGTACCCCTCTGAGGTAAAGGTTGATTACCAACAGTTTGTAACTTGTAGTATTACAAAGTCTATGCCCATTATAAAAGTTTTATACTTCAACAAATATCAATTATATAGTAAATATAAATATTCATTTAGGTAAATGGGAAGTTAGAAATTATTTTGGTTTCCAATTTAACCCTATTGGTGATCCAACTACATCTTGTTGGGACACCCTGCATTTACGTATCCTTTGTATGCGTATTACATATCATATCAACAGCATTTTAGTTCACGGACATGGTTGAACCAAAATCATTTGAATTTCATTTTTTTTGCATCTGTACTTTATCCTTATCAAATCGAACTTCAGTTTTTAATTAATAATTATCTGAGATTTATAATTTGAACTTTTATACATAATGTACATATAGCTAAACGATGAGCCTCTCATGGACATTTTTATTATCATGCCCATAGGCCTTTAAGCTAAACAGCAAAATATGTTGAAAATTGAAGACTATGTAAAAATCAAGAATCATTTAAATTTTGCATGATTGAACAATCTCAATCAACCATGGGCTTTAAGAAGTACAGAGTTATTGCAAGTTGAACAGTATTGGATATAATACCAACCATTTAACACTAGTTGTAAGACTGAGAAGCAATAACGAAAGATGATTATACTTAGTGGGAATCGCTAATGCGTATGCTGAATGAATGGTTCATTATTGACAGCACCATTAGGTGGAATTTCAGTCTGATTTGATAGAACACACCGCATTTACGAACTATTGCCAAATCAACGTCAGCAAATGCACCAATGTCTTGCGTAAGAAGATTCTGTGACTTTAATTGATCTTGCCTTCAGTGATACAGGGTAAACTAAATATTTAGTTTTTGTTTAAAACTGAACTTTAATCTTAGGTTATCTAAAGACAACGTTTATCTTAACTGTTAATATTATCTGATTAAAGATGTATATTATTCACACATGTTTCCCTATACCCAAATACCCCTAAATACGTTATGAGACATTAATGGGCACTTTAGACGATGATGTAAACGATATTTAGAGGACGCGACTGTCGAAGACTGCCAAACAATTTCTGCGAGAATAAAGATAATTGTATATTCCAAGGAAAGACTCAGCTGATACTTTGCAATATTCAGAATTCTAACTACGTAAAATAGGACAAAGTGAAAAAAACCCCACCATAATGTGACATGCCAGTTTTGAAAACAGGTATGAAGGATATAGACATTAAAGTAATTTATATATTAGGCGTTAAGGTAACGCCTGCATGTAGTTAAATTGTATTCTAAACGAGCAACACGATTTTGAAACATGATTAGACTTACTTTACCCACGATCAAGTCGTTTAAATTTTACAACGTAGATTATTGTTTAGTTTTATAGGTCTTAAACAACGAATATAACACACACAATTTTTCAGAAATAGGGTGTAAACTAAGCTTAATTTTTCCGCAACATTCTACAGGAATTGTTAATGAGTTTTCTCGGAAATTAAAGCTTTGTTTTTAAATCATCGGCATTCCGCAATATAGACTGACTTGTATCAGTCGGTCATAAGAATTGAAGGTACAATCACAATATTTTGTTTGTATGTACCGGGTAAAACATATATATTCTCCTACCTTTTATCATGTTAATATTAATACAATATAATTAATTTAATAAATATTGTTAATAGATAAAACTATATTTTTATTTGATGTTTAATTGCAGATTGACACAGATTGACTGAAGCATGCCACATATTATGGAACCCGAAAGTGGACCTCAAAGCCGTCTAGTTATCTTTCCCAATTTTGTTTCTATCAATTAAGTCGTACAATTTTTTACATGCAGAAAATCAGAAAATGTCAATTAACTGAGGTATTATATTAGTTTTTTTTAAATACAATCGAAAACTTGTCATATTCTAGCAAAATGTCTTTCTTCATATCAACAAGTACAGCTATATTTCAATGTTAGCATTATCAATTTGACACAGTGCGAACAATAAAACGAAGCTTGATTGGCATGTTGCATTTATCAACATCCGTATTCTTTGGACACAAACGTCAAATGGTGTTCTTTGGCAGTATCAGATTCTATTTATCTTTTACAACTCTTTTATGACACTAATGTTCTTATAGAAAAGTGTTTGAAGAGCATTGTAAATATTTCAATACTTACCTTGCGTTTATATATATATAAGTAATGGTTTTGTGGACAATTTAGATGGTAAGGAAACGTGCAAGAACTGTCTATTTTTTCTGTTATTACTATCTTTGCTTTTTCTTGCGTCCTTTATTGATTTGTGCACTATATGTCATAACAAAAATGTAGACTTACTTAACAGGTATTTCAAAAACTGAAAACCCATCAAAAACGTTTTGGTTGTCAATCCTCAGTTTGTAAGCAGCGCTCGGTGTCAACATACGATACGTTTCATACAATATTGTATACGGCATGTAGCAAATACTCAAATGCCTTTCATGTGCTGTCTCAAGTATAGTAGTCAACATATTTCGTCTATCCTTCATAACGTGAAACGATATCGCTGAGAAATATATATCTTAACCAAATTCAACTTAACTCTCATTGTTACTTGAATGCGATAAACATGAAGCTACTAGGATTTACGATATCAGTCACAATCATGATTGATTTTGTCGTCCTTCGAAGGCTTTACTTAATTATGTTCAGATAATGTGTAAACTATATTTTAATAAGTTCCAATTTTACAAAACATCAATCAAAGTATTTGTCTAACTATCAGATTGTAATTAAGCCATGACATTAAACATATCAAGTAGTATGTTTATTAGTTATTGCTTTTATTTTATAAGTTCATAATGAAAACATAAATCGATTAACTGTAACATTTTGTAGTGGCGACATTATTATTAACCCCTTTTATTTTATAAGTTCATAATGAAAACATAAATCGATTAACTGTAACATTTTGTAGTGGCGACATTATTATTAAACTGATTCAACCATGCCAACCTTGCTAAATATCAGTCTGTGCCAGATATAGTACAACTGTGATATGATATGATTTTATATGACTTTATAACAGAATATAAAATCGCTACCCGAGGGCTGAATTGGGTTATACAGAAAGTTATAGCAAAACATGCAGTATACAAATTACAAGGAAATACAAAAGAAACCGCAACAAAAGCAAAAGTTCTGATGAAGACAGCTATGGAAGGCCTTGATCGCAACCCAAAAGTGGGGGAAAGATGGAGTAAGGAGCTGTTCATTAAATCAATGAAAGACGGAACTGGGCTCCTGGAAAACCTCTAGGTGCGCGCTGGCAGCTGAATGAGATCACTGGCATTTCTAAGCTGTCTTCCGTGGATTTATATTCTTCTAGACGGAGCAACTTGAAAGTGCACACACATTTTATAAAGAGAACCAGCAAATGTCAGGCATTGTTCCTCTCTCCTAGAAGACAGGGTAGCTAAACTACATACATTTAAAGCATGGTTAAAGGAGATGGACCCAATATGGTTATACAGGCCCTTTTCTGGATCCTCTCCAACATACATGATTGTTTGTCTGTAATGAAGGAATGCCATATGACATCAGAGTATTCCAGAAGAGGGCGCTGGTAACCAGTGTAAAAACAAAAACAGGTTCAGCTGAGTTAAACCCAAATCGTGTAAGGCTACGCAACATAAAAATGTGCATGGATACAGTTTTGCACAGGTGGGCAATTTGGGTATCTAACTTAATATCTTCTTGAATGTGGATGCCCAAAATTTCAGCAGAGGAAACACAATTAAGAGGGGTGTTTGCAATTTTCAGGCAAGGATCAGTGGGCTTGTTTCTCATGAAACAAACTTGGATAGATTGACATTTATCTGGGTTTAGCTGCAGCTGATTTTAAGTAGACCATTCCAGAGAGTAATCAAGGTTTCCCCGGATATTGCTGCTCACATTAGAGGGGCGGTTCTCAGCAAAAGTGAGGTCATCAACATACTTCCAATAAAGTGAGTAGCAACCATGGGCAGCATCAGTGATCTGGAAAATGTATGGACCCAACTTAGTTCCCTGTTGGACACCAGCATTTGAAAGGAGACATAGTCTCCCTGAAGCCATAGTCCGGCTTACATTAACAATAACGGAATAAGCGTGAAACTAGTGCTGCATGCAGAGTCAAGTTCCTTATATTTTACTGTACAAGCCGGACCATGAATTCATTTGATTACATATCGTGTTACATCGGTATATTATAATTTGCTAAGAAAACAATTGGAAAACTCGATTATGTCTAAAACCGCGCACATGTGATTATGACGTAGTGAACAAGATGTAACAGTTACACAATAAATGTAATAAGTAAATTAATTTTCCTTTTTAGTATTTGTTTTCATTTTTATGCCGGGAGACAGATTACGGCTATCAAGCTATGTAAACACAGCTAATGCTTCAAAATATCGGGCAATTTCAACTGTCGTTTTCTATTTTAATGGCACATGTGGTAAAATGGTTCTAAAATAGTGAAGTTCAGGCTAAATCCATGATGTACGTGGCTATGTACCGTTACAGCTATACAGCGTAAGATCCTAGTCTATAATGTTGTTAATAACGCAAACTAGAAAGTGTGTATGTACAAGAATACCTCTACCTATACGGAGGTCCCAAATTTGCAGGGAAGGTTTCCACCAAATTATTGTTTGGGAAGGAAAGAGTGCTAGTGCAGTTGGATGCGAACCCGGGGGCCGAATTGGTATAATATGATACTGGTTAGGATGGTAGTGTCTAGTGATGGCTGTAGTTCGTGGAGTCAAGTAGTAAGCTGGATTGATGGCAATATGCTCGGTATGGACTTTATACTTTAAACGAGACAAGCTGCTTGGCGTCGCCTCTTAAGAGGAGAGAATGTCCATTCGAGTTCTTGAAGCATGGTAGATATACTGTCTCGGTAATAGTATATGTGGGTAGTGGATCCATTTCTAGATGTAGGGGTTTCATATAGCATAGCTTTACTCCAGTTCGGGAGGGGGGGGGGGGGGCGAACAGGTGAAGTATTGACAAAAAGGCTTGTGGGATTAGCCACGTAGATTTATTTGGAGTAGACCCAATATTTTTCTGTTTTGTTTTAGAAACACAAGTGGTGTTAACTTTGCCATGATAGATTTAAATACAGGGTGATACTTAGATACTTAGACACAATCTTCAGACGACTTCTTCCAAGTTAGCTCGATCGATTATGGTCCTCGTTTACAATGCGAGAGGTCCAGGTTCGATTCCTGGCGGTGCCATTGTTCTCGTGATAATTAAGCGTGCTTGAATTCCCTTGGACAAGGAACTAACAACTACTAATTGGTTCATGGAAACGCATACTGAACTCGGCCAGCTGATCCTGGATGCGATGAATGTGGGCTGACTAAGGTACCGCGCCCAAAAAGGTTTGATGTGGTCCTTGAATGATGCTAAGATACATATTTATTGGGTGACATGGGTCACAGTGGTCCGGGAAAATCTGTAAAGTATGCTGAGGCCGCATGGAATAACAAAGTCAGGGAGGCATAATGCACTATAAACCAACTTGCATTATCATTATTATTAAGATGATTAAGATAGACACATCAACGAATAGACGAAGTCTTGATGTTATGCCAGGTAGAATGCCATTAAAGAATGTTAGAAATAGTAGTGAATCTAGCACCGTCCGTTGGAGTACTCCTGATGTTACTGCTATTGACTTCAGTGACTCGCCGTCTATGAGTACTCGATGAAATCAGTTGGTAAGGAAGTTTTGGATCCAGTGAAGCACCGATGTGTTGATATCATTAAATTGTAACGTTTTAGCAGATACTGAGACGCATTCAAAAGCTTTACTAAAAATGTAAATTTAAAAGCCATACTTTCAAAACTGCCTAGCTGTATTTTCCAGCTCAGTGTTACTCACTAGGTTCACATTGATCCAACCATTGCCCTTTTATTTTGAGAAATTTCTCCTTAAATATCTTAATGCAGCGACTATGTATGAGCGCTTCTGTTCTTCTATTATGATTCTCGTCAAGTCTTTAAATGCAGCCAAATAATTGTGATCGTTGAAAAAAGTATACATGGTATTGATGAGGAATGGTTTGGTGGTAATTCAGATCAGCCCAATATGTTGGACAAGAATAGGGCATGTTTTACATCGTTATTGACTGTCATCAAAATGTCCTCAAGTGTAACAAAACGAAGTGACGTACACCGTGAATGATACAAAGTAGTGTAAAGTATCATCAACCATGCATGTTTGAAAGGTGCTAAGGTATACCATCCATGTCAATGTCAAAATATTTTAAAGTTAAGGACCTACTAAATATTTATAAAGATACGTCGTCGTGTTACTTTTTCATGAGTGTAAACACCACTCTCGAATAAAACCTCTAATGCGGCTCATTTGTAGGTCACTATATATTTGTAATCTTATTTCTGTATACTATTTGACATAACACTTCAATATTTCGCTCTTGCACGTGGTGAATCCAACAAGCTATGATCATGAAGAAAAGGTTTAAAACTGATCAACAACACTCACGTTTTAGTTCCGTATATTTCAGTGATACCAATCACCGTCCTCAGCGGGTGGAAGCTGAATTCTGACTGATTGATCCTCTTCTCTTCTGTATCCTGGCGCTGGTGGCGTCCTAGTTCTTATAGGTGCTTCCAGAAGAGAGTCATACAATTTATATTGTTTGCCTTTACCTACCAAAAAATGAATTAAAATACTGATTTTAGTACATATACATAGAGTTTGTTCTAATTGTTCTGACTTGCCTTTTAAATATTTGTATTGTTGATTCATTAATAACGTATGCATATTAAATTTGCATAGTTTGATATGTAATTTGTTGCATTTAAATGATAGGAATACCTACTTGTAATATGACTAGTTTTGTTTTCGTTACAAAGGAAACATAATTCTAACAACTTTACACCATATCTATGATATCAGGATTGTTGTTTTAGCGCATTTTATTTTTCGAATAAGAAGACATCTTGAAGTGTAAATGTCGTTTATAACGATTAAAACACTAACATTCGAAAAGACCCCCTTAAAAAAGACACCTTCATCTTTGTTAAAAACAACAAATAGTCCTTTCAAGATTAACCAGAGCAGGTCGTGTCATTGTCAACATGCTTTCATCTTAAGTGCTTTTGAAATCTGAAATATATCTATATCATCAGTGGCAGACGAGATATTGGTCGGTCATGTTTTAAAGGGACACAGTTTGTGCTTTTTCTTAATTTGTTTTCATTAATTTCAAGTAGTATTAAATGGTCACCGTATTGACCTATCAATTTGCATTGTAAAACTGGCACTGTAATCACTTTAGTAGACTTTTTAGAGCCGCACTGATGTTATCTACAGGAAAATTGAACAAAATATAACAACACATACAATCATGTAAATCGGCCTCTGCAACTGAACGAAACTCTGCGTGCGCTGTTGATTGCGTAATTATATTGATCACTGTGTAATCACACCTGGTTTGGTAATTCGTTGATGATGATCCTTTTACATCAGATAGAATTGGTTCTCAAATGTATTGCGACTATCTTTTTATCATTGTGATCCGTTTGAAAAGTTTGAAACAAAATAAAGCCAGCTTACAGAGCACTTCGATAAGGTACTTACTTACTAGTCTCCCTAAGCCTAAGGCAAAATATAGTCTCAACTGCAGCTAAATTGTTGGTAGAAAAATATGATCTAGCCAGACTGGTGTATTACGTACTTTAACCTGGACAATATAAACGCATCTTACTAAGACAAAGTAATTGTAAAGTTTACGTAAAGCTAAAAGGTGTTGATGTAGGAATATATTTCTCTTCATAACTTTGACTATTCTAGGAGTATTGTAGATGATAGGTTGCGGAAAGATCTACCTATTCTCAAATACAAAAAATATAGACTAAATGCAGACACCTCTTTTAATCATAAGCTCATCATAATAAATGCAAACAGTGATAACATATTTCAGTTATTTAACTCACTGTAGAATCAGCGACAATTGGAAAGACCATTTGTCTCGGCAACAAGTAGAACAAAATTGTCCTCCTCGCATTTCACCTTTCCAGCGGATATGTCGCGAAATACCTCAGTGCGAAATTGTATCTATTGTTGTCACGGGGAAGAAGAAAGGCGGGATGGTATCACCTTGGGAAATATAACGAAATATTTAGTTCCCTCTTTTTGAATTGGTCGAAGATAAGGGTAATGACGTCATACTCGTTATCAACGAGCAAAGATGCTTTCATCTGGTGTGTCTTAATTTGTAAGGTGTCCTCTTTGTCTCGTCTCATTCTGCACTCCCCTAGTATTGTGTTTTGACAAGGGTTGTCATAAAAAGCCAACTTTGTGTTAGAATGTGCGCAGACGGGAGGACAAGAATGAAACCATGTGTAAAGAACAACCAGCTTAAGATGCCAAGAGCTGCATAAAGTAGTTTTTGAGCCATGTTTTGTTAATTCTCTGTGTTCACATTTATATTTGATATGATTCACTACGAAAACCTGAAAGTAAACCTCAGATGGCTTTCACCTACCCCCATACCAAATTTCAGCCTCGTACCTTGAAGCGTCTTCAAACCCATCGAGAAACAGACAAACAGAGAGACAGACAGACAGAATCCATTTTTTAGTAGTATAGATTATATTTTTTAACACATAACTATAGGGTGACGGCACTGTGACGCCCGATAGAATAGGTAAGGTAAAGGTAACACTCAAAATATAAAGAAAGATATGGAACGTAGTTCAATGACCACATTCCAGTTGATGTTGCTACACTTGAGTGTTAAGTATATCATTGTTTAAATGTGAATCAACTTGCGAAATGTAAGTCTATTAGAAAGTTTAAAATCATAATTTGAAATTAGATCCTTCCAGTTTAAGTCACACAAATCCCGTAATTCATACCTTTGAAACCAGAGAAGAACGTGAATATTACTTTCTTTACAAAAATATAGACAGAGTGCAGACTATAAAGTTTAAGGTGTCTTTCCCCCATTGGCTCTAATTACGTTCCTATGGAAAAGAATAAGAGGATATTAGGGAACTTTAGGGGTGAATAATAATGCTAAGATTGAATGTTATTAAGCCTGAATGTACCTCAATATACTACAGTATTGCTCTGTTATATATATTTTGGCTCTGTCTTAAAACATGGCGGAAAATGTGTGATTTTTTTTCATTACTCAATAAAGTTAAAAGTACCCTTCTATTTTATAGTACCAAAGTATGCATTTACCTGTAAACTGCATGTCAAATAGTGTGTGTATTGGAAAGGGACATTTGTTTTGCATGTATTAGTTTAAGTTCAGTTGTGTTATTTGCATTGTATATTTCCTTTTGAAAAAACAAACATTTTTTTACAAATTGAACCGAATTCTATCGCCCTGTTAACAGACGTAATTAACGCAAATCAAAAGGACCTTTCAATATAGCAAAATATGTTATGATATACCTGAAATAATATTCAACCTGGTAAATGCACATTTGTGTTGTGTATCCGTATAAGCCACATTGGACGACATGACCATTTTCTCCTTGACTTGTACATGTAAGTAATTGGAATGGGTTACTTTGTAATGTTGTCAAGTAAACAAAAACTAATCTTGGGATTGTTTTTCCAGTTCATGATACATGTATTCCCTCGTGATTGTAAAGGTTACCGCGTATTTGTTTCGTTGTCAAAACATACATTCCAAAAGACAATATTCCGAGATGGGTAACGGATGGGCAAGAATTGATGTTCAAAGCTTGATAAAAACCGACAACTATTGTCTTTGTCTTGTTGAAAAATTAATCAAATGCAGCTGGTGAATTTGCTCCTGACAAAGCTCCATTTTGAGCAAATTTAATCCGCCTCAAATAACCTCAAGGTTTCTTGTCTGTTAATCCAACTCTTTTAAATAAAGCTTGGCAAATCAAGCAAAATATCATATTCAACAGAGTCATTCAAAGTAATTTATAATCAATATTTAATATAAACTAATACAATCAGTCTTATAAAGGCAAGATATCAAGAACAAGTTAAACTATGCTTCAATTTGTATTTGAAATGTGTCAACAAAACGTCAGAAATGTTTATGTGATGTTTTACTCTTATGTTGCTTGCCCTTTAATTCAAAACAGGATAGATCACAAAATAAACTCAAAGTTTTCATATGGTATTGATAAACATCTATTTACAATAGATATGTGCAGTACAAATTATAAAATAAATTTGCGTGTGACTCACTTTCTCTTGACATTTGAACATTGACCTATTTCTTCAATATGAGTCATCGTCTTGATGTGCTCATTAGCTACCGTATTCTAAACGGAACATGAAGTCAAACTATTTTAATTTCAATATGAAAACCGTTTCACAATGGAAAGCAGTTCAAGTCAAAATAACAAGTATCTCCAATTTCAAGATTAACATTTGAGAAAAATATAAATTGCGTGGCAAATTTACTAAAATCAACTGGATTGTAAGTGTTTTATTATGCACTCATGCACTTTGAAAATGACAACGTTCTAGAACTTTGTACTCAACATCACTTGCTTCTCGCTAAAAAATAACAAAATCGCTATAAGAAATTATGTCTATACGATTTGAAAAATAAAGATTCTGTTTAATCATGTACATCAACACATAAAATACAATATAAAATAGAGTATGATTAACACAACGTAAACTTTGAGATGTATCCAATTTAACAAATGTTACTTTCCATTAACGTCTGGCGTTATATAGTTGCTATTACAAATCGAATTTCGAGTACCATTGATGTTGATTTAATAACGGAGCAGTGTAACATGATATTTTTTATTCTATTTTAAATCAAGAAATGTTATACATTTTCAGTAGCGGATGCAGAAAATCAGCCTTTTTAATCTCACCCAAGCAAAGCAAATATTATGAAAAGAGAAATATCGATTTCCCGTTTATTACTTGTTTTACTTATATCCAATGTTACGTTCTGCAGTGTGAAATAACATCTAACCTACGATATCTATCTTCTATCCTACTCTCATCGTCTCTTGGGACATAAACAAAAGTGAATATATCTACTGTATATCTGACTTCTTTTATCCAGTTTGTGTGTACAGTCAAGTTT
>JAUMTS010366608.1:0-21472 GCA_032273385.1 Ophiopholis aculeata | reverse complement strand
AATGCCACAATATGAGGCATATCTGAAAAATGTTGTTTATGGTTTGCTTAAACTCTGTGCAAAGTTTCACAACTTTAACATGAACCGCACAATAAGGTCATTATGTTGTGCTTAACAGCCCCACTATAATAATGTCTGTAAAATTATATCATGTTACAGATTTGACTGCACCTATCGTTACAATTTCTAGACGTCCATCATCACCTACCAATGAAAGATCTGCAGGATTTCAGTTTGCATGCAATGAAAGATCATGTACATATGAATGTTCTTTGGTAAAAGAGGGAGAATCAGCAGTTTATACACAGTGTAATTTTAGGACATTTACGCGAAACAACTTGGATGACAGCGCTTTTTATGAGTTTGAAGTGCGAGCAACTGATCAAGTCGGAAATAGAGGTGTACCTACAATTTTCCAATGGTATATCGGTGAGTATAGCACCAAAGTAGTTTTAATATGTTAAAAGTCACAACCATAACATTTGGTATATAGACGTTTACATGTGTTATATATTTCGTTAAAACAGTGTTTGTTATAGTTTTACAATATCGATGTAATGTCTTATATTCCTCAGATTACATTTGTTTAGTAGTATTGTTCCCGTACGAACACTCATTTTCTGATGTAAACGTAGCGTGAAATGTTATGTAATTTATCTTACCATCGCCTCTCATTATAGATATAACGCCACCTGAAATACTTTCTGTGGATTCTACAACTATCTCATGTGGTCAGGACTTCACACCTAGTACCACTGGCACTCCTGTGGTTACCGATACCTACGATTCAAACCCGTCTCTGGTGTATGAGGATAACCCAAGCGACGGATGTATTTTGGAGAGAGTGTGGACAGCAATGGACGCAGCTGGTAATTCAGCATCTATTACACAGTCGCTCATCTTTTCAAATCCACAACCACCTGTATTGCAGCTTCCTTTAAGCCTCTTATTACCATGCGGTGATCCTATTGAAGATCCAAGAAGTGCCAAGGAGCTTGTTTTAGACGGCGTCCTTTCTCATCCATGTAACAGAAGTATGAATGTATCATATCAGGATTCTGTTGTGCAGAAGCTTTGCGGAACTACATTTACCAGATATTGGTCTGTTGTTGACGACTGTGATAATTCAGTAGGCTTGCAACAGACTTTAAAGATCCTCGAGCTTCAGACACCTGATCATCCACAGGATGGTCAAGTAAACATTAATCTATATGAGATGATAAGATGGCCACAATATCCAGCATCTGTTGAGTACAGACTTTACATTTGGTTAGAAAGTAATTCATCTCGTCCGAAACTTCCAACCTTGGTAACAACTTCTCTGACATACCAACCGTCTATTCCTTATACGCCAAACACTAAATATCTATGGCAGGTTGAATATGTACTGGATACAGAGACAGACATCCTGCTCAATGTCACTGTTGTACCAAGTCCAGTATGGGGATTTGAAACCCGAACCTTCGCTGATTTTGCTATGGCTACAGTCACAATTCCTTCTAATGCTTTTTCAGGACAAGACCTTACAGTTTCCTGGACAGTAGAGAACATTGGATCACGGGGTAGTACTGTATCATCATGGAATGATGCTATATATCTTTCTCTGCGACCAGATTTCGACAATAGTGCCAGAAGAGTAGTAACCCAACGTCGATTGCTATTTTTGGATCCTAATGATGGATACACATCAAGTGACACCATAAGGCTTCAACAAAATACCATCGGGCTCTATTATGTCTTTGTCCAAACCGATTTTTATTACCAAGTTGATGACTACGATCGGTCAAATAATCTAAAACGAAGTGAAACACCAGTGGATATTCGGCTGACACCTCCTCCAGATCTACGTATTACTGATATTGCAGTACCGGAGACAAGCTATTCAGGTAAGTCCGGCAATAGGTGATGTTGAGATTGTATTTTAAACGAAATATTAATATAATCATATATTTTAAAACCACGTCACACACATGGGATTTGATCATAAAAAGTTGAATAGCAAAAATTGTCATGCGACCCAAACGAATAACCACAGTTAAATGTGTTGAGGATGGCAATGTGAGGAACGTTCTTTTTGCCCAGTTTGTACTGCTTGAAATCGCCTGGAGAAAACCTACCAAGGACAGGTATGGACCAGCTAACAACATTTATATTCAGCTACTGGCAGCTGCTTTGGTGAAAGGCGAGCGATTAGCACTTAACCAACCTGCCTTGCTTTGCAAGTAGCATGTATTGAATTGGCCTAATTACAATTGATTACAAGTTAAGTCATCGACAAGTGGCCTCGTCGGGGATTGAACCCGGACCCGTCTGTTTTGTAACCCAATGTCCTAACCAGTAAGCCACGAATAGAGTACTTGTACTGTAAGGCTGCTAGTTTAACGTCCAAAATGGGCTGCTAGTTTAACGCTACCAAAAAGAAGTGTTTCATATGTTGGTAATCTACACAGAAACGCTTCATGTGCCTGTTTAAAACCAATTTAGTCTTTTATTTGAACTTTCCAATTCTGTTAACTATATATAGGAGAAGAAATTGAGGTAATTTTCACAGTCAGGAATAGCGGTAATGGAGTTACAGCTACGTCTCGATGGTATGATGCTATTTTCTGGTCTGATGATAACACAACAAGCTCCTCTGACAGCCGATTGGCAAACATTCTACACGACAATGGATTGCCTCCAAATGCCGAATACACAGTTCGTCATACGGTTACAGTACCAAGGCGAATATTTGGTAACTTTTGGGTTTCGGTTGTCACTGATGTGCAGAATGCTGTCTACGAGCATGTATCTGAAGATAATAATGGACAAATAACTGAGGTAAATTATAACTCTGTAAACTTGAAGAAAACAAATTATATTAATTATAGGTGTCCTTTATGATAATAACAGGAACATTACTGAGGTACATTATGACTTTGTAAATTGTAGAAAAAACTCTTTCATATTAATTTAGTTGGGTGTCTTCTTTGTAAATAGTAACACAAGTATACGTAAGATTTTATCAACACCTTTTATGATATAAATAGTGAAAAGTTGCAGTGATTATCTTCACTTTTGTTGATTACATGTAGGTACCAATCAACGTTCTTATTAGCCCACCACCTGACCTAGCTATCGCAAGTTTTGAAGTTCCATCACAAGCTGAATCAGCCACTTCAATCAAGTTGCATTGGGTAGTGGAAAATGTAGGCTTCACCGAAACTTACGAAACGTTTTGGAGAGACAGAGTGGTGAGTCATGCAATTGCTACAAAATAATATGCACTTAAAGCACAACACATTTAGTGACAATCACATGAACATTCCACTATAATATTACTACCTGTTTTTTTAATCTTTTTCAGATAATGACATCATCTTCAGGAGATCAATCCCTAACAATAACTACTCAATCATTTTCAGGCCGTTTGGGCGTTTCTGAAACATATATGAGATCATTTGACTTTACAATGCCATCAGAATATCCCAATGGAGCGTACGATTTCACATTGCATGTAGATTACTCCAATCACGTATTTGAACACACTTTTACATCAAACAATATAGATACAAAGCAAATAGCTGTTACTCAACTGCTTCCTGATTTAGTAGTAGAATTCGTCAACGCATCAGTGTCACTGAATGCAGCAAATGAAGAATCTTTGCTGGACTTATTTTGGCGTGTTCGTAATACTGGTGATGGGAAACCTGGAGGACGCGAATGGGTGGACAGAGCTTTCTTATCGACGTCACAGATCTTTTCATCTGAGTCAAACATTATTCTTGGGGATGTGAAACATCAAATCAATAACATCGAAGAAGAATTATTGCCCGATAGTTCATATGTCACAACAACAACGTTCAACGTGGCACAGACTATATCCGGACAAATGTACGTTCATATACACGCTGATTACCGTAATGCATTACTTGAGAAAAACGACGACGTTACCGATAACCAACGATCTTTAGTTATAGATATACCAAGTCGTTCGTCAAACTTGAAAGTTAAATCTGCTGAGATCTTAGTGGATGGAATACCTAGTATGGAGCTTTATTCTGGTCAAGAGGTTGTTCTTCATATGAACGTGTCTAACATTGGTAATTGGGCTACCGACAAGAGTGTGTGGATAGATGCGATACGTATCTCAAGATTTTCCTTCGTTGATAATTCCGCAAGATTCCTAACTTCAATAGAGCACAGTGGAAAGATTTTCGCAGGAGAAAAGTACACCAACAGTATTGACCTTATTCTCCCAGATGATCTGTGGGGTAACTTGTTTATTTTATTCAAGGTCGACGACTATGACACTTTACTTCAAGACACTGATGGCTCAGAAAAGTTGCTGGCCTTACCTGTGACATTAGAAGTACCCGCGTCGCCTGAAATCAGAGTTACTAGCCTGGAATATACACTTTCGACAAACACACGTCGACGGAGGCAAGTTCAAGACGTAGAAAGTCGTTTTTTGACTATCAGCTGGGGAGTCACCAATGCTGGAAATAGTATGGTTAGATATCTTACTTGGAAAGATGCTGTCGTAGTTAGCAAAGAAGAAGGTGTGATTACTCCGCCTGTTGGTGTGCTACTAAAGGCATTTATAGTCACCGGAAAACTCCGAACAGGGCAAAGTTACAGTATATCAAAGAGGACCGTTATTATTCCAGACAGTGTTACGGGTGGTAGCTTTTTTGTTTATGTCATTCCTGATTATTACAGAGAACTAGTATCGTCGACTGCGGCATTGCAACCTAGACCACTCTTCCAGGTTGATACACCACTTTATATTCCAGAACGTGTTAGGCCAGATTTGGAAGCAGTTTATGTGCGGGGTGTTCCAGCAAAAGAATTTGCAGGCCAATACATAACTTTGACGTTAGCTGGAGAAAACAGGGGAGGAACTACAAGCGTCAATTCATGGATTGATTCCATATACATGGATTCACGTGTACAAGCAGATGCTGTAAAACCAAGTTCAGATGCATTAATTGTTCATCAAGTTCACCATGTAGGAAGTTTAAGCAGTGGCGAGCAATACCAAACAGAAGTAGAATTTCAAGTTCCGTATTCAATTCGTGGTTCTTTCGACGTGTTTATCCACATTGATTATTTTCAGAGTATTGATGATTCCAACATGGATAACAACTATGTAAAGGTTCCGTCAGGTATTGAAGTGTTGGCATCCCCGTTACCAGATCTTGTTGTTTCAGCCCAAGAAAGATTAATCGTAAGATCAGGAGAGCCATTTTCTCTAAAGTTGAATATTTCAAATATTGGAGATGCATCTGTAAACCAAACATTTTACAACGCTATCTACCTAAGCGAAGATATTGAAGTTGATGCATTTGATACAAAGATATTAAACACCGACTTGTTATTGACCTTGGGTGTGAATTCAAGCGAGTACATAGAGTTTGAAGTATTTATGCCCTTCGATATTCCCTCTGCTGTTTATTATGTAATAGCTCATGTAGATAGTCGAAATGATGTATATGAAATAAACAACGAGAACAATATCGCCTTTGCACTAGCAACAATTGAAGAGGCGTACAGTACGGACATAGCAGTTATATCAGTAAACCCGCCTCCCTCACCAGTTGCATTTAACACTGACATAACAATACAATGGTCACTGCGAAACAATGGATCAGAGAATGCTATCGGGTACAAGTGTGATACTACTTACTTTTCAGAAGACGAAGAGTGGTCGATCGACGATGAACAAATTGGTACGCTATGCAACCGAGTTGATTTGCGTCCCTTTAACAACGATGTGAATAATGACAGGTCATATTCTATTTCGGCACCTGTACCTTTGATTACACCCAAAGGTTACAGGACTATTGTCCGTAGCAGAAGTAACATCAGAGACTTAAATAACGGCAATAACATCGGCGTAGCTCAAAGTATTACAGATATCGCAATTGATGTCTTGGAGCTCGACAATCCTCTAGAAGTAACATTGACTTTGAACGAGCAGAAGGTTTTTCGTATATCAAATGTTATTGCAGAAGAAACGATGATTTTTCGGCTGAACAGTGATACTGACACAGATTTCAACGAATTATATGCGCGACATGAAAACATAGCCTCTACTGGGGAGTATGACGTTGCTGGGAAAGAATTTCTTTCCCCGAAGCAAAACGCGGCCATAGCCAAATCTAAGGCAGGCGAATATTATGTTCTTATTCGAAAGAGTGGTACATCGTTGTCTTCTGAGCCGAGATCATATGTATCGACTGTAACTTTAACAGCAAAGTACGCACGCCTAGAGGTTCTAGAGGTCACACCTATGCAGGCCGCCCCGTTTGGTACAGTGACTCTGCGTATATCAGGCACTCTTTTCCCTGAAGAATCGAGGATATCACTGTTGGACGAAGATATGCGCTCCATTGACGCAATTGAAGTCTATCACTTTACGTCGCTACAAGTGTATGCTACGTTCAACATGAGCGATCAGAAAGTGGGGTCAATATTATCTCTTCATATAAGCGATGTTTACGCGAGTAACATTGAGACGGTATTTCCGGATGCTCTTACAGTAGTAGATGGTAGACCGGGAACAACTAGCTTGCGATTTGACAACCCTGGTAGATTATTGCCATCAGAAACCGGTCGCATCACTCTGTTTGTTCAGAATGTTGGTGATTCGGATATTCTGACCCCAATGTTGCGATTAGATCTTGACGGTGACGCTACATTTCAAGTTATAGAGTCTTCTAAATCATCAAACTGGACAACAACCTACGATATTTATGGAAGTCCTGAACAGGGTCCTGGTGGTATTCTTCCACCTGGAGGAACAAGTCGAGTGACGTTTGACATAAGACCTAATTCCTTTGTTACATCTCGCGTGAGCTTTAGAGTGACAGAACTTCCACCTACGGATGATATTGATAATCCTTATATAAATCAGATGAACATATTTAAGCCATACGAAATCAACACGGAATCGTGGAGCAGAGTATGGTCAAATTTTCTGAAAGCTACTGGACTTTCCCAAGCCTCACTTAGTGGACGTTTATCTAAAACAGCCAACCAAATGAGTCTAATAGGACGACGAATTATGGCTATGAATGATATGATTCAACTGCAGACGAAACTTGCAGATGGATTTCAATCTGGAAATGTTTTAATCAGAAGGACAGATCTGACTCTAGGAGGCGAGGACCCGGGATTGCATGCTGCTGAACTTGTCCGCTCTTACAGCCCAAGACTAAGTCACAGGAACTACGTTGGCTCATTTGGAAGAGGGTGGAACTCACCATACATGTAAGTTTGTTAATTGACTTTTTTTTTGAAATGGTTTGACAATTATAAATAACGTCAACATTGAACAATTCGTCGGGTTCATTACATAGTGATGTATCGTAATTTTTAAGTTTCTTCAATTTTGTTAAATTTTTTAAACTTTCAGTTACAACTTATACTGAATGCTTCCAAAAGTATAAGATAGTTTTTTAATCACTAAAGGGGTCTATTTAGCTACCTCTCAAAAACAGAAACATTTAAAAAGGGCTTCCTCCTTTTTTAAAATATCAGTCTCTATGAAAAACTGAATACGCAACATATGGGCATTTAGAGCTGTTTCCCAATTTGAAATTAAATTAAAAGCCCGCCTCCTCTTATCGTTAAAAAAACCCGGACGCTAAATGTGTTTTATTGTTTGTTCGGCCTAATGCTTGCTTCTATCTATAAAAAAATTGTTTTCACGTTTAAAATACTTACGTATCGAGTTTTACACGTGTTTATATGCAGAGTAAAACTGGAAATTACTGCTTTTATATAGGTTAACGTGTATCACATACTGACGTTTAATGTCGTACGAGAATCAAACATTACATATTGATGTATAAAATATCCATAGAGATAACACGGTGACGTATACGTAAAAGCGTCACTATTGTTGTTTTCACATACGGATAAGTTTGCAGGCATTTTTCTGCACTATGGTTGGATATTAGAGGAAAACAAATGTGCCATTAACAAATTTAGATCTTGAACTCTTATTATCAAATCTTGTTTATGAAATGATGTCTTCAACTGAGTAGTTCAACCCCTTTGAATATCAGCATATTTTAAATCTTGGAACGGTCAATAAACGTCATTATCTACCTCATGCATAGATTCTAGCTCTAATTGGTTAAAAGTTAATCACATGACATGCATAATTTTTGCTATTTCAAGTTTGACAGCAAAAAAAGTACTATCGACGCCCACTGGTGTTTTTGGACAGCAAAAAAAGTATAAATAATGAAGCGTTGTACTAAACGCACATTTTCTTGGTTTTCAAGAAACAAGAAAATAAGGATCGGTATAAACACAAATATTGACTTGCTTTTATTCGTGAAATAGTGGAAAACGGTTACCCTCGGCCTTGCGGGCCTCGGTGAATAGTAGGCCAAGATTTGATTTCACCTCGGGGACAATAATGTTCCACCATTCCACTCATGAGCAGTCAATAGCTGTACACTGTGAATGAAGCCGACGAATAGAACAGTCTTGATAAAAAGTCGTGTTTCTTTAAGAAACTATTTTAAAAGATATTCTTATGACATACGTTTGTAGCCACGGTGTTTTAAATTAGAAATATTCTTACTCTTTCTCTGCCTGGTTGAACTTTATATCATACCCAATACTTAATCATAAATTTAAACTATTGCCCATTTTAGGGACACCAAGTTGCGGAAGATCACCATTGGATATGCAGTCCTAGACAGAGGTCCCGAAACACTTCTGTTTCCCGTCGTCGCCTTCAATCTTTATGAGCTTCCCTTAGTTGGTCAAATAGAGGTCAAAGAAACAGGTTTGTATTGATTAATGTATAAAAAAATTTTAGGTAAAGCCACTATTCCTTTTCGTGTTGTACCAGGGTTTTTATACTGGGGTGCATATTTAATGACGTCACATCAAAGCCTATTGCTTAGAACAGTGTTTCTTGCACGATGACGGCGCAGACGCCCTTTATTTAGGTAGTTGGATCTTCCATATGCACAGTTGGGTGATTGATTCGCTCCTTTTTTATACAGAAAATATTGCGTACGGTCAACACCAGTGCAGTTTTAATGCGGTTGAGCTTGACCAAGGTTTTTCCTGTTAAGACACATCTGCTGTTCTTCAAAGGTAGATGGAGCAGTAATTAGGCCGTTATTGTAGTATTGCTTTGGGCAAGCGTGGTGCTCTGCACATATTGTTTCAGCTGAACGGGTGGTATATTGGCAAGTTACTAAAAGGTGTTGCAGTCAGAATTCCGATGGTTAGTCTCATACCTTTATCGCCTTGTGTACATGGGTACTGTGGCTCCATAGTCATGATACAGGTGCGGGGTACTTGCTTGTGAAGAAGACAAGGGCTAGACTCGCGGTGTGAAGGGTGGTGAAATCAGCGCCTCATCCATCTAGCTTCTTCAGGAGAGACACAACGAAACCTATTGTTTTTAAAAGGTAATCCATGCACGCTGGCGGTGTAGACGCCCTTTACCAAGTCAGATGACTGACACCGTCAAAAGACCTATTGACTTAACAGTTTAGCCTTACGGTACGAGCAACATATCTAAACAGTAGACCCAAATCGTCGAACGTTTGGTGATCATTTGCAACTGGATTTCCTTCCTGAGTGTGCAACTTCTGAAAGTGTCTTTAGTGTTGCTGAATCAATTTGATTAGTAATCATTTGCCAACTTTGAGCTATGAAACTGGTACAGTCATGTTTACAGCTGAACTGGAATTGATCATTTTAAGTTAAACATCAATTTAATGAATCTAATGCAAATATTGTCTTTCTTTTAGAAATTACATTTATAGATGCCGCGTTATCTGCAAAAACATTCTATCACTTTGACAAAAGTTCATACCGTCTGAACAGTATAACCAATGAATTTGACAGATCAGCTTTGACATTTGCTTACGACGACACAACCGAGCGACTAAACATCATAACATCTAGCCTGGGATCTACTTTGAAGTTTGAATACAACTCTCGGCAACTTGTTGAAGTCGTATCACTTAATGGTGAAGATATGATAACTAAACGTTCGAGGTAAGTCCGATCGTAATTAACATTATGTGGTTGAGCAAGTCATTTTGCATGAGAGAGTGTATATGTTGCATGGCCTGGTGTAACGTTATAACAGTATTCCTGTAAAAAAAGAGCGTGAGACGTAATGTATCATTGGCTGTCCAAATGTTGATAGAATCTATGTAGTACTAAGTGCGGAGACTATCTTCAAGCAGATTAATTGGTGCTATGTAGAGCGTTCAGTGAAGTAAACATTGTGCTTATACAATCTTCAGATTATTTATGTATAGTTTATTTCCCAAACGCTTCTCTGAGTTACCACTAACTCCCGTATGCACGTGTTTCTTTATCAAAATTACCTTTTTTGAGCAAATTCTTCCACATTTAGAATTCCTAGATGAACAAACCAGCTTTACCAGCAAAAAGAAGGACATAGTCTACACATGGTCTAAATTTGAACATGGAATAACCTGAGCGTGTTTCTGATTTAGGCCCTGACTGTACGCTCTGGTTTCAAAATAGTCCCAAAATGACATTGAACATTATTGACGGCAAATAACACCGGCGGATAAGTTTGCCGTCATATTTCCACTAAATTGCCAGAAAATAGGATTAAAGACTCAATTTTTTCATAACTTTATGAACTCCACACAATTTTCTTACATTCCTTGCCTTTTATATAGTTTTCAAGACAGTTTTCTATATGGCCTACAAACAAAAAGTCCCACATTTGATTAACAATATTACTGGTTCAAGCGGTAGAATTAGTGGTGTGTGACCTATAATAATATGATTGTCTCAATTTTTTGCCAGATACACTTATGACAACAACTTTGAATATTTGATGGCAGTGGATGTTGACGATAGCACTCTACAGTACACTTACACAGTTGACGGTGCTTTAGAATCAGTGAAACAGTCCGACGGCGTTCGTCTCAACTACATGTACGGCGATGATGGTTTATTCGCTGGTTCCACGACTTACAACCCACTCAGTGAAAAAGAAAATACAATTTCCTTTAATCACGATGGAAGCGGGAGAATTATATCTTTTGAAGCTCCAAGTAATGACACCACTGTGTATATCTATGACGAAAATAGCAATTTGGGATATGTGAAGACACTTGGTACTCTATCGCATCGATTTCTACGAAATTACCAAGATGGATCAAAAACCACGATGATTGGAGATCAGGTCAGTATTAGAACATATCAGACGATGGACAAGATTAAGTTAATATATTCATATTTATTTCAAACAAACTGATGTATTTCTTCTTTTACGATCCAGGTACTAACGACGGAAAGTTATGACGTCATCTCAGATACACTGACCATCGTCGATGCCAACGGTGCTTCTACGTCGTTAGGACTTCAACCAAATGGAGATATTAACTTTATCAGAGATGGTTCAGGAAACATACGAACAGCCTCATACAAACAAGATCTACTGGCAAACGTAACATTTGCAGATGGGTCTAAAGAAGAATACCTTTATGACAACGATGAAAGGCTGACTAGTTTCAAAACTCGTAAGGGTGATATAATAAGCTATGAATCTGATGAAAATGGCAACGTTGTAAAGACAGATATTCCAGACCAGGAACCCACATATTACTTGTATGATCACAGAGGATTTGTTGTAGAAGCAACAAATGAAATCGGCAAAATAGTGATCGATTACACAGAGTCAGGCCTACCGTCGATGGTAGAGTATCCGAACGGAAGAGTTTTGGTGTATATGTACGATGAGTCAAGTAGGCGAACCGGGCTTTACGATAACATGGGCTATAACGTCACATACGTCTACGATAATAAAGGCAATCTTGCTGATGTTATTGATAATTCCAACTCTATACAAGTTTTGAATGTCGAACTTGATTCTCTAGGTCGAGTTTTAAGGCGAGGCACGGGTAACGGATGTTCAACAGCTTATGAGTATGAAACTCGGGGAAAGAAAATTAAAAGTTTAAAGACATCCTGTTCGAACACTGGTAATGTTCTCGATATTGACTATGGGTTTGATTCCAGAAACCGACTTAATGAAATGAATTCAACTTTTGGTAATTGGCGCTATCGATATGATGCAGCATCCCAAGTTACAGCCTGGGTAGATCCGACTGGTAAAGAAACGCAAATACTCTATGATAACGCAAGGAATAGACGCGTACTGTCACAAGGCGGTATGGACGTAGCCTATACAGTAAACAATTTGAATCAGTATGAAACATTCGATAGTGATGTTGAATTCAAACATGATCTGAATGGAAACTTAGCTGAAGTGACCAACCAAGCTCAAGGTGATGCTGAAAGATACGTTTTTGGTGCCGATAATCAGCTTGTTGGCTTTGCAACTTCAGAACAAGATTGCAGCTTCTCTTATGATGCACTTGGTAACTTGTATCAGAAAAATTGCGCTGGAAAGATAACGACGTACCTCGTGGACCCATTTGGATACTTTGGAGCAGATACTGTTGCAGAGGTGGGTTACATATCTTTAACCTGATAGAATCTAGTTTACCCTTATAACAATAGAATAATTTAATGCGGTGGGCTTGCCCGAACATGTCAACTACAACCGCACACTTTTGCAAAGGTTCATTTCGAATTGCACCCATACGTGATAGTTTGATGCGCACAAAAATGTTCGTTTATTACTTTCTTGGATTCAAGCATTCTTGTTTTTAAAAAGTATGTTATGATTACTCGTGTGACGCTAACATGTAACAATAGCGTAGGGAATATATGAATAAAAACAAATTGTTTCTAACTGACGACCTCCGAACACAAATCTTTTATATGTTCATATTTTCATGTTACTGATCACATATTTACAGATTGACGAAGCCGACGAAGCTGTGTATTACATTCATGCATCTTATCATGGTCTAGTTGCTATGGTGCCTTCTAATAACACCGGCATCTATTACTATCACTATGACGCCATTGGGTAAGCTAACAGACTTTGTTCTTGTTCTTCATTTGGGGGCGTTTTCACAATATTCAAGTGTTTTTTCATACCATATTTTCTCCGATACATCTACAAATAACAGTACTTAATTGTATTTTCAGATCTGTGTTGGGTGTAACAGACGATCAGCAAACACTGCGAAACACTTATCAATATGATCCTTTTGGCACCGTTATTGCGTCAGAGGAAAATATTCCCAACGCTTACCAATTTATTGGTCAATGGGGCGTCAGAAGAGTCCAAGAGTCCCCAGGGCTTCACTTCATGCGAGCAAGATTCTATGATTCTCGACATGGACGATTTCTTACCCTTGATCCTTATGGTATTAGTGGCAAATCTACCAACCTTTATAGTTATGCGAACAACAACCCATTGGAAAATATTGATCCCAAAGGTACCGTCTTACCATGGGTAGTTGCTGGCGCTGTCGGAGCCATTGTCAACACAGGCTATTATGTAGTGGGGAAGGTGGTATCAGGTGACTACGGTGGGATCAGCCTTGGCGGTATTTCAGGGGCGGCTGCATCTGGAGCAATAGGTGGTGCGCTGGCATTTACCCCACTAGGCGTAGCAGGTGCCATATTGGGAGGGGCTGCAGGGAGCGCAACTGGTACTATCATAGAAAACGGAATTCCAAATACGAAAAAGGATTATAAACAGCTTATCCAAACCTCTGTGGTTAGTGGAATAACGGCGGGTCTTCCTATCAAACCGGCTTTGTATTCAAATACTAATGCACGTAAGTAAAAGGCTTTTTGTGTGACCTTTTAAAGCTCTTCTCATAATTTTTCAGAAATAATGTCAAGGGATCGGTATATTGGTCCGTCAATATTTGATATCTGTGTCGTTACTTGGTAAACTTAGTAATGCATTTCAAATTATTGTATTTAATTTATTTATGTCATTCCAATAATAACCAAGAGATTCATGTTTTCTGCAAGAATATAAACAGTCCTGCTGAAGAACCTTTCGGTTACGTAGTGAACCACAAACATTGTTTTCCTGGATGAATCAGGGCAACCTTCATAGTTAGGCAATTCATGTTTTATCTAGATAAAGATTTCAATGTAATCTAGCTAGAAAGAGAACGCAATATTCACTGTGAGTCTCTTTTCCAATTTATCCTTTGTGATCTTCATTGAAATTGTAAATTTCTTAACGCCACATATTTATTCACAGTGGTGTATAGCTGTGTTAATGAATTACTTTAGTATTATAGATATATTGTAAATGCTTTTTGTGTTCGTGTTCAGTTCTTGATGCAGTGACAAGAAATACATTAAAAAACAATCTACTTGGCAGTCCTGGATTGTCAATGGTGTTAAATGGAATCGCTAGTAACGGAATCGGTACAGCAGCAAACGCGTTGATTGATATGACAGAAGCAGGTGTAGAACACGCCTGGCCTATTGTTAAAGATGCCTTTGACAATGGGGTTGAAAATGCTATTGACCGCTTAGATGACTTTAAAGACATTGCAAATGATTTAGTAAACGATGCTGGTAACTTTGCTGATGAAATAGGTAGTACAATATCGGACGCTGCTGGTGATATTACGGATAGACTGGGGCAAGGAGTTGATAACATCGCAAACGATGTCAGCAATGCTGGAACTGATATTTTAAACACCATAGATAATACCTTTGGAGATATTCAAGGCACAATTGGTGAAACCGCTGATACTATCGGTAACTCTCTTCAGGAAGGGTTTCAGGATGCTAGTAATTCCCTTGAAAATGCAGGATCTGATATAAAAGACACACTCACAAACACCCTTGATGAGTTGGGAAATTCTGCATCAAATGGCTATGATGGAATAAAAGATTCTATAAAGGATGCATATGACGACATATCAGATTCAGTTGGCAGTGGTGCTGGTGATGTAGGTGATATACTTAACGATGCTATCGGGGATCTGCTAGATGCAAACTCATTTGATGACGCAAAAAATTCTATCGGAGACGCAATTGAAGACATATCCGATACAGTCGGAGAAACAGTTGACAGTATTACTGATACCGCCGGAAATGCTATTCATGACATCAAAGACACCGTAAGTGAAACTCTGGACGACTTTAAAGATTCCTTGGGCGAAGCTGTCAATGATGTAAAAGATACTGTGACAGAAACTGCAGAGGACCTTGCTGATATCGCTTCAGAAACGTGGGAAGACATAAAGGATGCTGCCAGTGACGCGTTTGAAGATATTTCAGATACGGCATCTGAAGGGATTGATAGCATATCTGAAACGGTTAGTGACACCTATGACAACATTAAGGATGATGTGGCAGACGCCGTTAATGATATTGGTGACATTGTGGACGATGCTGCAGAACGTGTTGATGAAGCTCTCGACGACTTGCTTAATGACATTGGAGATGCTGCTGATGACGTTGGCAAACTGTTGGATGAAATACTTGAGGATATCAAAGAAGGATCGAAGAAATTTTGGGATGATCTTCTGGATTGGCCCCGATCAAAAGATCCTGTAAGTAAAAACTACCTAACTTGATATTCAACAAACCACAAATTCAGTAAAAGACATAATAATTGCAGCCATTTGATATTAAAGGTTAGAAAATGAAACGCCATCGACGAAAGTTATTCTACAATACTTTATATCATGCTTAACTCGTTATAAATGCTAGGCTTCGAACAAAGCATTTACTTTTTAACATTTGTCATGATTATTGTTTCTTCAAAGAATGACATTATCGGTCCTGCTGGTTATGGTGATGCTAGATTTGTACCAGTTGATGTTGTATTGTCATATAAAATCCGATTTGAAAATGATGTCAATGCCACAGCACCTGCTCAGCGAGTCTTCGTTGTCACTACATTGGATGACGACTTGGATATAAGGACTCTTCGTGTGGGAAGCTATGGATTTGGAAATTTTACTCAGGAAGTAACTAATCCCAGCGCATTTCTGCAGGTATTCAAACCTTTGATTGTTCTTAATACAACCGTTTTGGTATATTGTTTAATATTTTCAAAGCCGTTCATTTTGAAGCAATTATACCACTAGCAGTTTATTATGTTTCGGCAAATACTGTACCTTTAAGCCGAAATCGTATATATTTATATAAACTTATATAAGTGGTACTTATGTGGTTCCTTTGAAGCAGACATAGGCTTTAATGAACTTTGACGTGTTAAAATACCTTTAAAGTCTTGCGATTCACATTGTGTTGTCTAAATTGTACAGAAAAACCTGGACCTCGTGGAAACAGTGGGTGTTTATGTAAGAGTGCGTGCTGGCTTGGATGTACTCACACAACAAGTAACTTGGGAATTACTCACGATCGACCCGGAAACAGGTGAGTTGTTGTCAGTACTTTCTTTGTCTGTTTGTCAAATATGTCCTTTGTTATCAAAATCAATATTTCTACATCATGTTGGTTTATTTTTATAGGTCAGCAACCGACAGATCCCTCCGTCGGATTTCTTCCTCCTAATCCACAAAATGGAACTGATGGACAAGGCTACGTCACCTTTAATGTGAAGGCTAAGAGGAACTCGCCAGATTTATCTGTCATCGATGCTAAAGCAAGAATCATATTTGATCAGAATGATCCTATAGATACACCACCTATATTCAATACGGTAAGCAGCGTATCATTAATATATCTTTCTTTTCGTAATACGGCAGGGTAAGTAATCAAATTCTAGTTTTAAGAATTGTATTTCAACTATTATATACTATTACAGATTGATGCAGGACTCCCAAGTGTCAACATGACTATTGTAGAAGAAACCCTTCCTTCAGGAATTTTAGCAGTACGCCTTCAAAAGCATGATTCTGCATCCGGGGTAAAGAATGTAGACGTTCTTATGAATACAGGTTAGTGCTGTAACTACCTTATCTGAAGTCTATATTTGGTAAAACAGGTAGCGCTGCGGTTCTTTCCTCGCTTTGCACCACTTAGATCCAGTGTAACGAAACTAAGTGTCCTATGAATCGAGGTGTCCTACCTAATAGAACTAGCACAGAATAAACTGTAAGATAAATGAAACAACTGATCCGTAGCATTGTGTGTCTAGTAAGTTTGTTCACAGTTCTATGGGCTCTAGGACATCTTAGTCTCTAGGACAGTACAATTCATGACACCGGGTTCGTTTCTTGAGTCCGGCGCCCAATGTGCATTTGGATTCCAGCCAATACTTGTTATCGCAGGTTTTAACTAGTCCCGAGTACTAGGGGTTTCTCTTGTATCTAAAATAAGGCTTCTTAAATAAATATGTTTCTAGTATACATTTGGACTAGTGTTAAGCGCTGATTACTGCTGCTGATATGTCACTGCGTCTTGAAGTCCTCCTTACATTCCTTGTGATGATATACCGCGCGTTATTAAAATCGAAATTTATTTGAGCGTTCTCTATGTTTTTCCTCCTTCTGCATGTTCTTGGTTAACATAAAGCAGCAGTGGCACATCATCTGTTTCATTACTTCTATCGTATTTTACAGCTCTTGGTAACGAAATAGTGGCGGAAGGTACAGTGGATTCCATTGTTACACTTGACCTGCCCATGGGCGAGACATACAATCTTATCGCGGTACCAATTGACAACGTCGGCAATCAACCGCAGATCGCTGCTCTTTTTTCAAACAGTGTTGTGGAAGTGTTTTTCCCTGAAATAGAATGTAAGAAGCTCCAGTGAAAAGTATAATTTATTGTTATATTTGTAAGTCCAACTTGTTTATGTGATAATTAGGATAGAAATCATTAATTTCAATGGTTCAAATTAATTGCGTCAGTTTTAATCTGTATGCATTAAACAATAGTCATTCATTTGCTTCAAGCTAACATCTCTTTTATTTCATCTGCCAGAATAGTAATATGTATTATGCATATCTCTTGATTCTTGGCGACTAAATTATATTTGCTCTTTCAAATGTGCTTTTGGTTGTTAAGAAGATACATATGAGTTTAAATGGGTGCTATTTTGGTCCCGGAAACAATATGGTTTCAGAAGGCAAGCTTAACTTTTAAAGGCCTTACACGTTTTCATAAAATATAATTCTAATTTGTGTTTTTCGACAATATTAGACCAGATTATTCCAGTTCAAATAATTGTTGAATGTTTGCATACAAGGCATTTCTACGTGTCCTTCATGTTGTATTTATTTAACAAGAACAACTTATTTCTCTTAGCTGACAGTCTTTGATTGAGTAAGTTCAAATTTTCACTCAGAATTGTGTGTCTGTAAAACATAACGTATAGTTTTCTTGTCACCATAGACATGCTTTAGTTCCAGACCCAACACTATGAATGGGGTTTAGTTGGTACCAACTGTTTTTTCTAATTCACTATTTTGGACAATCTTATTGGTAAAATGAAGTAGTAACCAAATCTGTGGCTTGCTTTTTTTCTAACGTTTTATCCATTTCTGGTATGTGTATTAATCCCATAATGTTCAAAGAAGTAACAAACCAGAAAGTTGTGTTTCATATCAAGAGTACAACTGTGGTAAATCCTAACCAGATGTTGTTAAGAACACAAGAGTTACATTGATTGAGGCAGAACGTGTTTACTGACCAAATGACGTAAAACAATGTAATATAAAGAGAGTTCAATTTCGAGTTATTGTTGTATATAGATGCCCTTCTGAATCCAGTATTATATTCATTAAGATATTGCTTTCAAAATACATAACATTAGCCCTGTCTTGTATCTGTTTAGTTTCCTGCAATATGGTTGGTAATTGCTCGGGATCTGGGACCTGTATTGGAGAAAACTTGTGTGACTGTTTTGCCGGACGATACGGAGATGCATGTGAAACCGGTTAGTGTGTCAAAGTGTTCAATATTTGTAATTATTCATTTTAGGGCTCTTTCGTGGACTAAATACCCATTTTAATTTTGTGCAACCAAATAGAAATCACAGCAGTAGCCTCGAGAACAAAATTTCTTACCAAATTTAATAACACAGATATTGAAAAGTATGCCATATTTTAGAATGTATTGTTCCAAAGTTTATTTTAAGTACTGTTCATTTTTTCTCCAGATATTGCTCCTGTTGAACCACCCATAATTGGTTTCCAACCAACCGAATCAACTGAGGATTCTTCTATCAGCATATCTGTATCAATAAGAACAGCAGACACTAATCCTGACTCATACACAGTGGTACTTGTACGTAATGTCCCACCAGGAGCCACTTTGAACCATGGTGATTTAATTGGTGAGGAATGGTATGTCCCTTTGGAGTTCCTTCCTGAACTGGTTTTAATACCTCCTCCTGAGTTTGACGGAACTATTAATCTCTTGTTGGTTGCGACAACCACAAGTCCTACCGGAAATGCAACGCGTGAGATTCCTCTGCCATTGACCCTTAAAGCCGTTGCTGATCCTGTCACTTTAGATGTCCAACCAACATGCTATCTTGCAGATAAGAACAGATTTCCACTGAATATCAAAGCTACCGGGAATGATCTAGACGGTTCAGAAAATATTACACTGATAATATCAAGTGTTCCAGAAAATGTGACGATCATTCCTGCTCATTACCTTGGATATGGACAATATCTTGTTCGGAACGAAGATGTTCAACTTCTGGAAATAGAATTAGAAGTTCCGTTTCCTTTGTTCGTCTTAGACTTGACAGTTAGAAGTACAGAAATTAGCAATGGTGATATGTGGGAGCAGACAACTGATGTAGTGATTGCACAATGTTCTGAAACAGCAACAGGTACGTATGAACGTGATAACTCGTATTATTTTGATTCTTTGTAATGATACTGAATCTTTTCCGCGGACACTATAATATAATTACTTTGTAAAAGCGTCAAAATGCGATTTGTTTACTCGTATTATAGCGGGGACACTCACCTCTGGTGATTAAAGAAGCGTAAAAACACATTTCATCAATAATTAGAATAAGTATAAAGACGATAACTATAATGATGATACACAATAAACAATAATGTATTAGTAAACTCAACATTAAAACAGCTACATGTCAAATCGAGATAAACCAAACCAACAAAAAACATTGTAAAGTTACAGGCTGGATGTGGGTGTGTGTATGAAGTGTTTGTGTAGATATTTGTGGGATGTGTGTTTGTGGGTATCAATTGAATCAAACTAAAGGCAATGCTCATAAATTTGGTATTGGTACAAAACCGACAGGGATAACGGTAGTGTTATTTACATATTCTGCAATATTATAGGTACCCCGGAGACACCTGGTCAATCAGATGCGACCACGCTGTATGTGATTATTGCTGTGTGCTGTGTTATTGTCGTTATCGTTATCTTGATAGTAGTCTGTGTCCTCTATATGCGAAACAAAAATGGGAAAGTGCCAGACGATCAAGAAATAGCCAACACGGAGCCAGAAATTGCAGAGACGTTCGACAACCCGACCTACACCAGCACAAAAGCGACCGCCGTAGCTGAACCTAGTATGGAACCCAATTTAGAAATGGCTGAAGCTTCTGATGTTGCGGAATACCAAGACCTGGCCGAAACGCCTTCTGACACTAAACTTTAAGTGGTCCCAGTCGTAAAATGAACCATTTATGACTTCTAATGTGTATACGGTATAGTAATTTGCTTTTATCTGTGTAATGTTTATCTTTAATATTTACATTTTACACACATACCGTATTATACACTATTGCATAAGGGTATAGATACAGGATACTCCTGTAAGTACGTAGGGCACGGGTTTCGATAGGGGTGATTTTAGGTGTAAGATTGGGACGAGTAGGCTTGAAGTTATTCAGACATAACACAAAGCAATTTCAAATTGTAGATGAATAGAGATTACACATGCCATTACGAAGAACATAATGTAATGAAAAATCATGATTTTGAACTTGAGAATACTAAAGTCTAAGGCATCAGATTCATGATATTAAACATTTATTTCCTCTTAAATTTGCTTTCGGGTTCAATTATGCACATATTGTTTTAATATTCATAACAGCAACACGAAATGTATATAGATATTTCAGTAGTGTGGTATGAAATACTAATAATGTAATTACAAATCTATCAATCTGTCGAGTCATTTTACTAATCTCATTTAGGGTTTTAATACTATAAATAAATGAATCAAGATCATTTTTTTCACACATCTTTTTTCTTTGCATAATTAAACAATATTGTAGGTAGTTCGAAGTTTTAGTGCTATTGTGAATTGCGTATCTTATGTAAAAAATACTTACGCAGAGTTAAAGGAACCTGTTGACTCCATCGATCTGAATGAGGGTTTCAGTATTATAAAAATAGGGAATAATAAAGTGGGTTATATTTTGATGACATGTACATAATTTTTATACAGGTTTTATATTATTTTTGCTATTTAGGAATAGGAAAATATTGCTATACATTGCTGAGTATTAAAGTCTATACACAGAAAACTTAAATGAGTCATGTTGATATATTTGGTGTGAGCCATCTTTATTTGACCAATTTAAGTAAGTCAGGTTTACTCATTTATGCGGGTAATTATGCACATGTGTCACTGTGACTCATTTATCTCAAAAAGTAG
>JAUMTS010365497.1:0-13932 GCA_032273385.1 Ophiopholis aculeata | reverse complement strand
TCTTGGTTCAATGTTTCTTCTTTATTCTAAGTGCTTATATATGCTTCTGTTTTGAATAAAGATGATTGAATAATATGACATAAATAATCTTCTTTTAATGTGATCCACATCAGGGATAGATTTGTAACATGATCAAGGTGAATGAGTCACTTGTCGGCAGTTTTCATTTTTAAAAAAAATCTATATGTCAATTCGAAATGCTACATTTAAATCCAAACCCATTACAATTGGACATCTGGTTGTATAAATATGACAATTCTTTGAATTTCCTAAACAAAGAAAACATACAGATTTGTCACCTATTTTAGCCAATATTTGCATATCAATTTAAGAAACATCTGACTTGTTCCCCTTGATCATGTCATATTTTATCAAAAATGACAGTGGCAGATTCATGTTTTTGCATGTTTCAAGTTATATTTTCATGAAAAGAAATATCAAATTTGTGTGCCTTAAATATTATAAATGTCTCTCAACAAGTGCAGGGTCATTATTTTTGCCACAAAGGGGATTATAGAATATATTTCAAATATCTTTGTTCGTTCCTTAAAGTGATGGAAATGGTATGTGTACCCTCTAAAATCCACGATTTCAACATATAAACTACAATTGTGTCCCATCCCCCTAATATAGTTACAGGATGATAAATTCATGTTCCCTCTTAATCTGTTATTCAACCCATGCAGTTTTGTACATATCTCTGACGTGACAAGTTTGAACTGGACCCATCTTGACAGAAGTGTTCTTGTTATTCTTGAATCAATGAAAAAATAGACTTAACATAGCTGAAACATCATTCTTTTTCAAAATGGACTTTCAAAAGTCCATTTTTTTTCCAATCAAGTACTTCTGCGTGTTAAAGTGTACCATCCTTTGCATTATCAAACCAAGTGTTCTAAATACTAACAATACCAACACACACAAGACAAAATGAGACCAGACAAACAATATCAACATATTGAGTTGCAAAAACACAAGTTTATTTTTTTTAAACATGAGTCCTCAATGATCAACAATATTACAACGATTCGCAGATACAATGAGTCATATGTACAAACCAAGTTATAGAAAGCAGTACTAGTGTAAATTCATACTGAGCCCTACTAAGCAACACTGTTCTTCGAATACATACCGAAAATGACAAACCGTGATTTGCATCTTTAACAACAACAAAAATAAACATCATTGCTTGTATGAATTCATACTTAGCCCTACTAAACAATACTGTTCTTGGAAAAAAATACCGTAAATAACCAAACTCTGATTTGTATTCTTAATTTCGAAATGATACTACTTAGTATAAACAGCGTTGCTAGTATGAATTCATACTTAGCTCTACTATACAATACTGTTCTCATGAAATATACCGAAAATGAACAAATTGTGATTTGTATTCTTAATTTCGGAATGATACTACTTAGAAGTAAACATTGTTGCTAGTATGAATTCATACTTAACTTACCAAACAATACTGTTCTTAGAAAAATACAGAAAATGACCAAACTGTGATTTATATTTTTTATACCAAATAAACATCATTGTTAGTATGAAGATATAAACAGCGTTACTAGTATGAGTTCATAATTAGCCCTACTATACAATACTGTTCTCATGAAATATACCAAAAATGAACAAATTGTGATTTGTATTCTTAATTTCGGGATGATACTACTTAGTATAAACAGCGTTGCTAGTATGAATTCATAATTAGCCCTACTCTACAATACTGTTCTCATGAAATACACCGAAAATGAACAATTGTGATTTGAATTCTTAATTTCGGAATGATACTTGTAAGATATACACATTGTTGCTAGTATGAATTCATACTTAACCTTATAGTGTTCTTAGAAAAATACCGAAAATGACCAAATCGTGATTTATATTTTTTTTCTTCAAAATAAACATCATTGCTAGTATGAATTCATACTTAGCCCTACTAACAATACTGTTCTTGGAAAAATACCGAAAATTACCAAACTCTGATTTGTATTCTTAATTTCGAAATGATACTACTAAGGATAAACAGCGTTGCTAGTATGAATTCATACTTAGCCCTACTATACAATACTGTTCTAATGAAATACACCGAAAATGACCAAATTGTGATTTGTATTCTTAATTTCGGAATGATACTAGTAAGGTGTAAACATTGTTGCTAGTATGAATTCATACTTAACCTTACTACACAATACTGTTCTTAGAAAAATACCGAAAATGACCAAACCGTGATTTACATTTTTTTCCCCTTCCAAAATAAACATCATTGCTAGTATGAATTCATACTTAGCCCTAGGTACTAACAATAGTTTTCTTGGAAAAAATACCAAAAATGACCAAACTGTGTTTTGTATTATTAATTTCAAAATGATACTTGTAAGATATAAACAGCGTTGATGGTATGAATTCATACTTAACCATACTAAACAATATCCTTCTTAGAATACATATCGAAAATGACCCAAACGTGATTTGCATGTTTTAAACAAAATAAACATCATTGTTAGTATGATAAACATCATTGTTAGTATGAATTCATACTTAGCCCTACTAACAATACTGTTCTTTGAAAAAATACCGAAAATTACCAAACTGTGATTTGTATTCTTACTTTCGAAATGATAATAGTAAGATATAAACAGCGTTGCTAGTATGAATGCATAATAAGCAATACTGTGCTTAGAAAAAAAATACAGAAATAACCACTCTGATTTGTATCTTTTTTCTTCAAAATAGACATCATTGCTAGTATGAATTCAGTAGCCTAACTTAACAATATTACTGTTCTTGGAAAAAGTACCGAAAATTACCAAACTGTGATTTGAATTCTTAATTTCGAGATGATAGTAAGATATAAACACTTAGCAACGTTGCTAGTATGAATTCATACTTAGCCCTACTAAGTAATACTGTCCTTAGAATATATACAGAAAATGACCAATTCGTGATTTGCATCTTTTTTCCATAATAAACATCATTGCAAGTATGAATTCATACTTATTCCTACTAAACAACACTGTCTAAGAAAAGAAAAACCGAAATTAACCAAAATTTGATTTGAATTCTTAATTTCGAAATGATACTAGTAAGATATAAACAGCGTAAAATTGTTAGTATTAATTTATACTTAACCCTACTAAACAATAATGTTTTTAGATTACATAGCAAACATGACGTAAACATATACTCAGCAGAATTATAATGTAATCACTGATAGGTAATATTGATCAGTTCCAGTCATGTGATGTAAGCTAGTTGATTGCATTGAACGTGTACATCATTTTAATGCAGGGCTTATACGCTCAGCTAATTTTAAATGTTATTAGTGCAAGTCATACCCTTGGTAACTTGTTTAAAGCGCACCGATTGGTTCCGATTGATCAGTTCCAATTACATGATGTAAGCAAGTTGAATGCGTTGAAAGAGCATACGTCATACTATCGCAGGATGTATACACCAAGCTGATTTTAAATGTAATCAATGCACATCATACCCTTAGCAACCTGTTGAAAGGGCACTGATAGGTCCAATTGATCAGTTCCAATTGCATGATGTAAGCACCCAGCTGATTTTAAAATGTAATCAATGCAAGTCATACCCTTGGTAACCTGTTTAAAGCGCACCGATTGGTTCCGATTGATCAGTTCCAATTGCATGATGTAATCAAGTTGAATGGGTTGAACGAGCATTCGTCATACTATCACAGGATGTATACACCCAGCTGATTTAATATGTAATCAATGCACGTCATACTCTTAGCAACCTGTTTAAAGGGCACTGATAGGTCTGATTGATTAGTTCGAATTGCGTGATGGAGACCAAGATTAATGCTTTTGCCACATCCTGCTAAAGTACCATGCTGAACATTGATTGAGTCACCAATGCACAAGTCTAGGAGATGAAAAACACCCAGCTTTTCATTAACACTGTAAGGCAGTGCAACTGAAAATACACCATGGCAATGGCATGCAGCAGATATGCTCTTTATGTTCCAATCACAGATATATACCAGGGATCCCAGACCACCTATACCGCCCCATGTAATGGTGTCGTTAGCCATGGAGCAAAAATCTGTGCATTATTGGCGTGAACTTTTACAAGAATACCCCCAATTAGATCACCATGCTCAACTGTAATGGCGCCGAAATCTGGGATCTACAGTCTATATCTATGATTCAAATTCATGGCAGAATGAGATTAGGGCTACAGAGGACCAGATACATTTCTTATGTCCAGAAGCTACCGGGGGATGCAGAAAACTATCTGCATTAACACGCCATTGCATCATTAGCTACATTGGCTCCGCAGCTGAGTGATGATGTTGAAATAAATTTCATCCCGTAAAAAAAAATAATGACTCAAAATGTTTATACAGCTTTACTATAATATATACTGACATTTGATTTGTTTTGTTTTATCATTGTCAAAAAAAGAAAGTTAAAACGACAATGACTGAGACTAGGTGCATCTGAAAACTAACATGCAAGCAGATTCACCGCTATAACGGTAAGTTTACTCACTCACATCTTAAGAAAAATAGTCATTAAATTTGGAATCGAGAACATCATTGATTTTTTTCGGAAGTCGTCTATCTTTGTTCAATTTAAAAGGTTCTGTGATTACACATGACATCGGCATAGTTGTTGTGAAGGCAACCTTTTTTTTACCTTTTGACTGATACAAAGGATTATATGCTCCACCTTCTTTGTCTTGGCCATACCATTTTACAGTCAGTGAAGTGTTGGTCAGATCTACAACCTCACCAACTTGAGGCCACTCAGTTGCAAATTTGTCATGGTACACACAAACCATATCACCTTCTTCTATAGGTCTTGCCATAATTTGCTTTCTCCTGCGTCCTAGATGTATCTGAAATACAAAAGTAAAATAGAATCATCATTACAAATTCCTACATTCAGCTATTGTTCTCTATTCTTTAATATGTATTTTATCAATTCCATCACATCATAAGCAATTTATCATTTAAGTAATCCTTTCCAGTTCTTTAAAATTGCTATCTTGGTATGTCTTATGTACATGAAAAGGCATGTTGCCATTTGGCTGTAAATTACGCAGAATTTTAGCCTTTTCAAATGCTATTCCATCATTGTATAGGACACTGAATATCCTGTGTAAATTATAATATTGGCGCAGACAAGCACAAAACAATGTCTAGACTCCGTAAGTTGACCAAGACAAAGCTTTTGATTTCACAATCAATTATAGTAACTGATGGGGATAAACACTCTTTACGAATCGAAAGTTTTTCTGATCAGGAACAAAACCAAAACGACTCCTCCAATTAGCACCAAAATCTGGTATCTCTAGCGAAGATTTGTGATGATGAAATGCTAGAAAAAAAAGCAAAAAATATATTTGTATGCCCACTCTCACCTGGGCAGATGGCTCTGAAGATGTTGAGTCACCCTCCTGTGCAGTGGGACAATTTGTGTCACGAAGCTGGTCACAGGCACGGCTTTCATCATATGATATGAGGTCATAGAGTGGAAACGGCCCACAGTCATCAGGATCCCTTTCTGTAATAAAGTATAAATTGACAAACATAAGTTATTTAAATATGCATTAATCTCCATAACTCTGTCCACCATGAATTAGATGGTAAACAACTTATGGTTATATATGCTACTAAACTTAATACACAACTACTAAGTCGAAGCAGTGAATTTACTTAGTATTTCAGAGTAGACTTTAATCATGGAAATCTTTTTATCATGGAGTAAGACTTGTGATATAAATTATAGATCTAGTAAAAGTCGTTTCACATTTCTTTAGGTAGTGCTGAAAGCTTATACAAGTGCCACTATCACAGTAAGCTTAAAGTACATGGCTTAAATATCTAAAGTTTAATAATGAATTAATTCAATTTCAAAAAGTGAGTAATTTGAGGCTTTACAAACTTATTTATTTACATGATGGTTGCAAGTAGCGAGTTTACATTCCCTGTAAATTTTCTATTAATAATCATAATAATATTAATAATAATAATAACTATCGCTTGTATTAGCGCAATTCCAGAAAGAAACTGTGCTGCTTGTAAATCTTCACAATCAGGTACGTCCCTTCATTAAGAGTGCACATCCCTCAGCACTTAAATTGTAATATTCACTATTGTAATTTCACTAGTAGCTACTCAATATCCCTAGGTGGGGGTAGTTTTTGATGACCAACCAAACCCGACTTTGAAAGCAGGAGGAAACAGAAGCTGTCAGAGAAAATCTACGAGAGTGAGTATGGAACAGGAAACCAAATGCATATAAAGTCACGGCCGTGCAAGGATTTGAACCGAAACCTCATTTGTGTAAGGCAAGGCTGTATACTGCTACGCAAGCCGCGTCACCTATGAAGAAATTGGAAAGTTTTTTAATATTTGTTATCACTTACCTTCTTCTCTAAGTTGTTCAACACAGTTTTCCTACTCTACGAGACTTTCTTGGGTCATCAATTGTTTTTGACACATGCTTTTAATGTCTCGCATCAGTTTGACAAGCATTTTTTGACACAGTTTCCCTAGCAGCTTCCCAATAACCCTGGGTGGGGATAGTTTGTGATGACCAACCCAAACCCGACTTTGAAAGCAGTAGGAAACAGATACTGTCGGTGAAAATTTACGGAAGTGAGTATGGATCGGAAAATCAAATGCATATAAAGTCACAGCCGTGCACGCATTCGACCCGGGACCTCAGTGGTGCAAGCTATGCATATACTGCTATGCAACCCGCTTCACCTATGTAGAAATATGAAAGTTTTTGAATAGTTTTTACACTTACCTTCTTCTCTAAGTTTTTTGACAAAGTTTTCCCACTCTACCAAACTTTCTTTGGTCATCAATTGTTTCTTGACACATGCTTTGATATCTCGCATCAGTTTGTCGAGCATTAAAGGCTCCAAGTCTGATCGAACAGGATCTGGACTTCCATCTGGATGACGTTTAAGAAAAAATCTCTCATTCTCATCTGTCGAGCACGGCTTCCATTCTTCTCCAGTTGATGCCCAGTTTCTGGTGAAAATAACCGCCTTGCCTAACACATAAAAGCAAAAGATGCATAAAATGAATCACTTTACTTGCTTGTGAAATGGAATAACCAGTTTTTTTTTTGTTTTGCATTTTGGCTTCTTTTACTTAAAAATACCTACTTAATACACTCAGTGTCATTTGCAAAACAGCACGTACCACAAGTCACATTAGTTTTATCCTATTATTGCATTATTACTTCCTTTGAGACTGATAACATCATTATTTCTGGTTCTGTGTCATCAGATATGACAGCATTGACAGGATGGCCATTTTATTAGATGTAATGTGTGAGATGTGTGTTAATGGTCTCATTTATTAAAACTTGTATAGTTACTTGACATTCATCATTTTGTTAAAGAGGTGTTATAAGCATAGCAGATAGGCACATCGATTCCAACTTAACAAATATGACCAATATACCTTATTTAGAGATTCGTGAAATACGCAAACAAAATTAAGTGTAATTGTAACTATGCCCATGATGCAGTTCTGGGTGTGTTGCGTTCCTTGCGTAAAATCATACTTGTGATAATTACATGTTTTATGAGTACTCTTAATAGGTGGAAAGCAACATTTTTTTCTGTTTGCATTTGAGGGATTATGTAACACAACAGATGAAAATATTTTTTAATTTGGTATAAAACAAACATTAACAGCTTATTATTAATTGCATTTAAAATTGATAAATCGTATAGATAACAATGATAACATGAACTGCATTTACCTGAAAGGTTGTCCCTTGTGAACCTAAATACGTGAGGGTAGCTGTGATGGCTGAGAGGTGCTAGGCATGGCATAAACCACTCTTTGAAATTGAAAACATTTCTTAATCTTTCTGCTGTACACTTAATTTTCGGCACAGCCGATGGAATCAGCTCTAACAGCCTTCTTAATGTGGGCACAGCAAATTTTGCAATGTGTATAGATATTCTGAAATGAAGACAAATACAAGAATATAAATTACGGTTCACATGTTTGTATTATTTACAAGTGTTTTGCCAGAAGCAGTACGAAGCTCTTGGTTGATAACATTGACAGATAACATATATTGAATTATACTTGCAGTGCTGTTAGTGCGCTTATCAAAGGTCAATGTAGTATTGAGCTTTTTTGAAAATCTGTTAGTGCATGCCTGTGATTGAGTATTATCAGAACTAATTCTTAGCAGTCTGCTTTGCATCACTTGTCGGCTTGGGGGAACATCTTAGTACGCTCACATTTCAAGAGATTGAGGAAACTTGAGACAGGTGCATGCCTGTGATTGAGTATCATCAGAACTAATTCTTAGCAGTCTGCTGTGCATCACCTGCCGGCTGGGGGGGGGGCAACATCTTAGTACGCTCACATTTCAAGAGATTAAGGGAACTTGAGACAGTGTTTTTCCCTCCAGTAGACAGAAGATTACGATCATATATTTCCAGTGCATTGACGTAAAATACATACTCCCAACCCATTTTTATCTTGCAAGCCCTCCTCTGAATACTCTCCCGTGCCTGAGATTGTTCAACATTAAGTGAGGAGTGCCAGATGACATTGGCGTACTAGAGTAAATGATCACCATTTTATGAAAGCAAATACTGGGTTTATGCAGTCCTTTTTAGTTCAAGAGCCAAATTAACAACTCTTGGTCAGCATGCATTATTATGTCATGCCTCAAGTAACCTCCATCAGAATATACAAGGATCTACAACACCTAATTACCTTGAGAAATATTGGTCGACATCCTCGTGTGTGTGCCCAACTGGGAGAAATGAAACCTTCACCTGTAAGAAATGAACCACAAATTAGTTACGCAAATCGTAATTATACTCTTTCGAAGTTGTGTAACAGATTTTTTTAGGGGAAGCTACGCTGGAGTATGTTTCTAGCTGTAGCCAACCATATGGTCTGGCCACAAGAAATAATTGGCTTGATGACAGAATACTGCTACCAGTGCAGATGGTGTAATTCAAACTTATTTTATTGCCCTTGTGGCTTACTAAACTAGACCTTGGCAGGCAAGTATTGATGGTTGTGCTTAGCACAACTGAGCTGGCGTAGCTTCTCCTTTAACATATCTATTTCTATTATTTAAAATTGAACATGTTTTATAAATTTCACTAACAATAGTAACATTAAAACAAATATCTCTCCCTCAGGAATTATGAGGTTTTTCATACTATGCAGTCAAGTTATATCAATAAACGTGATTCTCGCTTCTGCATGTGGCCCACATTCAAGTCCAAATGGTACCAATGTACTCATGAAAAAATGAGCTAGCATGAAATTCCCTTGGACACTGAACTTACACAAGTAATTGCCTTGTGGAAACGTGTACAAAACTGAGGGAGCTGATCCCAGCTGCGATGGTGCAGTATCCCAGATGTTTTATTCTTTTTCCACTTGCAACTCCTTATCCTTAAGGCTGTAAGGCATTTGCTCAGGACAAATAATTATGTTGATTGACACATTGCCTATTTTTTGGTGGCCCTGGACAGAGTTGTTTACTGCAGACAGACTGAAGCCAGCTACTCATTACTGAAAGGTCATGCGTTTTGAACTGTGGAATATCTTGGTGGGCACTGAGTTTAAACAGAATAATGTTCTTATTTTGGTGGAAATGCATACATTTTCTTTGAAGTAATTGAAGCAGGAATGTATATCTTTCCAATGATACCTACTACTGTTTTTTTTTCCACAATTTGAATTCCACACCTTTCACATCAGTTCAAAATGCATGGGCTTTTAACATGTAAATAGTGCATACCTTTTGAAAAACCTTCAGTTCAACCAATACACAAAAAAGGGCGAAAACAAACTGGTTTTTATTTTCGCGAACGGTATTGTCCATTTGGACATACAGAGTGGATGGAAGCTGGTCAACATGCTTAAGTAGTGTTTGCACAAGAAGGTTACATGTCGAGTTACTGTCCTGGGGAACCTCTCCAACGTCAACATACACATGGTGTCCCCTTCCATGAACAATGACAGCTACTAGATGACACGACAACTTCCTCATAGCTGAGGCACATTTTGAAAGTAGACGGGGTTTTGGTATAGATGTGGTCTTTTGGTCCATCCCATCTATGATAAGACTCATGTACTTTTCTGGGTGCTTTTTGGCTTTTAAAATGTGTTTGTAATATTTCCTTCGTTCTGCACTGCAATGAAGAATAAATATAAGAAAATGTGTAAACAATTTTAGGTGACATCAAATTTTAGGAGAAAAAAAACAATATTGAATTTCCAGTACACATTCTGTTATCAAAGGTGTAATGAGCTTTTTATTTTCAATATCTTTCAGCTTTGAATTTGATGTCACCCTCTAAAGCCATTAAGTCTGGAAATGACAAAGTCTCCTGTATATTTATTCTTCTTAAACCTAGGAATCCATTCAATGCGCCGGGCTGGGATTGTTCTTCCTAGAACCCTTTTCAATTATAATTACAACCAATGCCAAACCATTATACACTTTGTACAACATGATTAATTACGAGAGAAATTTATCTATATTCCCGGGAAATAAATAAGCCATTGAAATAAATGTTTGAAACAATCAAACTCAGTATTGGCAAATACTAGTAGTGTGAGCATTGCAGCAAGACATCGGAAAAGGCACACTACAAGAGAGTTGCACATGTACACAACACACAGTTCACCTCTAGATCTGGTTTGGTCATCTATGGCTCTCGTGTAGCAGGTTAAACTTGTGTGTCAAATATTTTTCAAATATGTCTACTGCACAAATAAATTATGTTTCTGTGTCCAGGAATTCTCAATTACATTTCCTGGCGTGCCATGAAAGCCCAAAACCAGTTCAGAGACGGCTGTTTGCAGGCCAGTGACTGACGCTACCCTTCATGCTTTGATGATTATCCAATGCCAAGAATGGTTTGCAATCTGCACTTTGCCCTTTTGCTGCGAATTGAGAAACCCTGTTATCAATCATTTCAGGATGGGAAACTGGTGCATAAAATCAATAATTTCAGACAGTTTGTGCTATATACTAACTTATATCTACAGACAATATTCCTGAACTTACTTTTGGAACTTAATGTGGTTGTCTCTCTTAGTTTGCACCTTTTTCCGTAGAACCTTGTCCTGGATACTCTCTAGCTTCAGCTTGTATTTGATGCAGCTGTTACACTTGCTGAACCGATTTTGCTGTTTGGGTTTTAAACACAATTTTACTACCGGTTAGAAAAAAAGAGCCAAATTGTTGCAACAAATAAAATTGTAATGTTTGTTCTAGACTACTTTGTTTGTAATTAGAACATTTTCTAATTAGATTGATACAATTTCCTTACTGAAGAAGATGGAAATAGATGGGTGTTTTTTCTGAAATAAACTAGAATTGGCATAAATTTGACAATGTTGAGACTTTTCTTTCAGAGCATCTCTTTAATCCCAAAAACACAATTGCCTCATCACCTTATAGCTGGTTTAAGGACACAGAGAAAATTGATCTGGTTAGACGTAAACCATGTGAACTCAAAACTTTTAGTGATCAAATGATTTTCAATCATAACTGTTGGCCAGTGCTTGTGAGTTGAGATAGACTTTTTTATTTTAAGCAGACAGGATGACAAGTACAACTTTACAAGAACTTTGACATTCATTTTACTGGCTAAAAAAAAACTGGTCGCAGTGCGCATGAGCGGTTCAATTAATAAGTTGTTGGCTCATAAATATTGAATCAGGTTGTAAAATCTTCCCAATGATAACCATAATGTTGTTGATATTCATTAAAGATTAGACCATAAAAATCTATCTCTTTCTCTGAAAATGTTGACATTGTTTCATTTATGTGTGAATTACATACAGTTGAATTCATAAAATCATGCAAAGACAGTATAATATATGGCATTGGACTGTTCTTGAAACAATCTTTTTTAGTAAGGAACTGGAACAAATTGGAAGAATTTCTTAAGGGGCTATCATGAACTTCAGATCTTGAAACGGAAGATGACATGTTCTGATGTTATCTCCTAAACCACGAGCAAATTGTTTGCAATGGGTTCCCTTTTACACACAGTAACGCGTCAGCATATGATGTGAATTGGCGCCCTAAACTGTCCTACAAGCTCTACTTTGTATTCTCAGGTCAGCAATTTGTTGTTAATGGAACTTTAAAACAAAAATAAAACTCCTTACCTTTGGTATAACAATGTAAGGGAATTCCTTTTTCCAAGTCCTGTAAAACACATTTTTACTACACGGTTTGTCACCACATTCTATAAGTTCCGCTGTCATTCTGTCAAATATGTCTATTTTTGCAAGTGAGGATGGTAGATTTGTATACTTAGAATCTGGTATTTTATCTCCGAATTCATTAGCATATTGACATAACCACACCATGGCTTTGTCGACATTCTCTCTGTGCTTTGCCACTTTATTAAAATTCTTCGGCATTGTCAGAATCCGTCCAGCTGAAATAAAAGCAATATACAATTTGGTCATTGAATCTTAGGAAGAGTAATAGATTTTCAGCTGGTATTTTCCCCTACTCTACTTACCACGTAGGGTATTGCTGAGAAGGGGGGTAATGAAAACATTGCACAAACAAAATATATATCCTCCGTCCCCCCTGGCATAGATAGTGATCGCTCCCTTATCTCTTCTGATACTGTATTGTATTGTGCCAAAGGTTAGTAATTATGTACATCTGTGTCTACCCAAGATTTCGGGTCCAAAGCAAAATACGTATCCGATTGTGTGTCCTGGTCACATTTATGGTCTTCCCATCTTCAGTCAAATCCTGTACATCAAAGGATTTTCTAATCTTCTGTTTAATATATGGAACCTCCGGTTTCTCAAAAATTACCTCGCTATCCATCAGGAAAAATGCTTATACAAAATGCATGATATATACGAAACATGAATGAATGGATAAAAGGTACCTCTTAAAAGTATAATTGCAAGAATTTTGACGAGAAAAAATACGAATCAAAGCCTAAATACACATAAAAATCAGTTTTTCAATGGTGTCAGGGTAGATCTCTGCCTTTGTTATCATCTCTTCGCACGTGCTTTGGAAGTTGTCTCGAACGATACTTTGCATAAATAGTGCCAGACCTGATCAGGTCTACAATAAATGTATTGGCATTGAGATGCTTTAAAGTTTCATGAAGAAGCTTAGTCTGAAATATGAGACGTCTCTGATATATCCCAACCATGGTGGCAAAAGCTTCCTTATCTCTTCTGATACTGGATTGTATTGTTCCAAAGGTTAGAAATTATGTACATCTGTGTCTACACGAGATTTCGTGTCCAAAGCAAGATATTTATTCGGTTGTTTGTCCTCCACTCTTGGCATCTGCTCTCTTTAATCAGCCAATAGTATTTCCTGGATCTTATGGTTTACGAAAAAATGTTGCCTTCATAGATAATATTGGGCAGCGGTATTCAGCATATCTCCCAACCTTCCATCTGGTTCATGTAGGCCATGGTACCTTTCGTCTGGATAGTCAACACAAATCTTGCAATTTTCAACTGGTTCTATCAGGTGTTTACAATAATGGGAAAGTTTGAGAGTTGAACTTCCCCTCCCATTACTCTGACAATCCAAGTTCCATGGTATTTGATGGTGAGTCAGTGACTTTCTTCACTATATCTTCTTCACCTGTCGTCTGCCTGAAACTGTTTGACCAGTAAGGCCGCCCTTTTTTTGCCATTGGCTGATTTGGCTGAAACAAATCTTTAGCAAAACCTTCAATCATTTCACTCGCGATGATAGTATAGACCGCCAAAGAGAAGCCCTTTTTGAACAATGTTGATACACATGGATAAGTCGTGTCTTTTAGGTATGCTCGGCTAGAGAATGATAACTAGGAATAACATAGAAAAAAACTGTGTTTGATTACTGTCCAACACAAGCAACATAAACCCCTTAATGACCTTGTGTAAATTTTATTTTC
>JAUMTS010364386.1:0-13933 GCA_032273385.1 Ophiopholis aculeata | reverse complement strand
AATCACCAAAATGACCTCTATCGAATGCATCGGCTTGCTCGATAGCGGTATCGTAATGTATTGGCACTGGTCCCTAAACAACCTATCAGGTACTCCAATTTTAGCAGAGCTGCATGCCAGTAAACATATAATAAGATGAATCAAAATCCACTTTCCATGTACCTGCACACTTCAGATATCTGCAAACTTGCGAAGCATGTCAACATGACATGTGCTTTCCCGGTGACACCCACGCCCCTTCTTAAAACTGGTCTGTTCACCTTTCTCTAGAAAAAGTTTTACATGTGAATTGGATATAAACAACATTTCAATCCATCCAATAACAATTGTAGAAACCAAGTGTGGGTAACTCCATCCAAACTTGGGAAATGGGGGGCACCCTATGTCACAATTTTTTTCTTCTTTTGGGTACTGGTAGATATCCAAGATAAATGAAAAATCTACAAATGTTAGCCTCTAACTCTGTTTCATTTTTGCATAGCGGCAACTTTAAATTCCAGGGGGGTCGGCAACGAAAATTTATCGCGGTGCAAAGTGACATCATTAGGGGGTCTTTTCTCCTGATATAGACCTCCCATGGCATTCAAAATTCATACCTAGGGGTATTAGATAATGTAGATTCCAAATCTGAAAGAAATAAGTCCAAAGCTGTTTCCATTTAAAAGATACAGGGGCCTTACTTGAGATCAATCCTGTCTGGGCCTTACTTTGGGGGTCACAGCTCGAGACAAAAAATAATTTTACCGTCTAATTTTTGTCAGAGGGTAGGCAGTGGCAATTACCCCGGGGCAATAACTAACCGATTAGTTTTTAAGTTGGTGCTAAAGCTATATGGAGCGCTATCATTACATATAAATAAAGTACCTGGTAATGGCTTCATGATCCACACTTCCTATATGTTGCATCTGCATGTTTTAAGTACTTCTTTACTGTGCTTCCTTCTGCTAGAGATGCATCCATGACAACTAAAATGCTCTGGAATATATTGTTTCTGAAACAAAAAATAAAGATACATTTGCATGTTCCATCTGACCAGTGTCTAACAGTAACAATGATTATATGCTCTGGGACAGTAAGCATCTAGGTAACTCAACGCTTCAGTTGCTTAATAGGCCCTTGTCTCTCTTACAAGCTACACAACCACTCTGGCTATAGTGGGGAATTGGGGTGAAAATTTCTGACTCTCGCAAAATTCTGCTACAAGAGTCCTTTTACGGGAGTCCATGGACTCCCGCAAAATTCTATTGCGAGAGTCACTTGGACTCCCGCCGTACTTTGCGCGAAATTCTACCCCTGAAATGCTTGTATTGAAATGGTCCGTCTGATGGCTGTAAACATTTTACAGGTCCGCGATGTCAGTCAGTGAAACACAAAATAGAGAAAATGTTTGTTCCCCCTTTACTAAGAAATAAATATGTCCTTGACAAATTAACTCCTTTTTGCACCAATCTCAAAAAAATTATTATAGATTATCCCTTTCACTATAGAGGATTTATTAAGCCTTATATACCTCATCTAAAGATCCCTGTCATCTGATTGGTTAATAGAGCGGGCGCAAATTTAACCATACCCTCAAAAATTGACTATGCCCCGGGCATAGTCACCGAGCTGTTGAAACTATAAATAGCTCTGCCAGTTATGTAAGTTGTGCTCCCTATCACACGTGCGATAATTGTGAACTGGCGCGGGGTAACTGCGTGTAAATTTGCTATGTGTGCTGTCAAGTATTCCTGCTTCTAAAATGTTTGGAAGCTGTTCTTTTAACCAAACAGAAAACAACAATCTTTAAATTCGGTATATAAAACAAATATTGAATGCTTGTTATTTGGGTGATGATTGAAATTATAGGCCCGCTGTGATCTCAAAAAAAACCATGCTATGCCCTCAGCTTCGCTTTGGGGCATAGCATGAGATCACATTGGGCCTATAATTTCAACTATGCCCCTCATAGCAGTCAATATTTGTATAATATCCCAGTTGCATAGCCAGGTCATTTTTTTCCATTGGTTCAAGTGAGAGAAGCAAAGTTCTTACCACTCCCTTTTTTTAAACAAAAAATGTGGATCCTGAACACCCTTGCCTTACAGTTTTCTGTCTGTAAATTAACCCTTGGCCATCTGTTGAATAGTCCTTCCACCCTGACAAAATATAAAGTCCATAGATTACTAATTTTAGAAAAAACTAGGTCATAAAAACCTTTGGTGTTTTGTTTCTACTCAAAGTTACAGGCCGCTGGACTCCATCCCATCATGCACCACATTGCCGAAGCCAATTATGAATGTTCAACCATGAACACACATGGATTGTTCACCATAATGAAGCGAATTGGACTGTAAAACTTCCAACCATTACCATTCAACTTCACATGACAGCGCACTTGATGATCTCCTTACTTGATTTCCTGTACAAAACAAATAGAAAAAGAAATCTATAATGTCCCATATCATTTTTTGTTTTTTCATCTTACAGATTGATCAGTGAAAGATAATGGCAAATAAATCAAGGAGAGAGTTAATCATGGAGGGACAACAGTCAATTGAAGGTAACACTAGTTAACAGAACTGGTCAAAACATTCTCAATTTGGGAATTACATGAAAATCAGAAATCAAAAACTTAGCTGGGTGGGATGCAATATCCCGGGGGGGGGCACTCAGGTAATTTGATGTAAGCATGCATGTACATGAAAACACAGAAAAATGAGTCAATTTTCGAGGCAGAGCGCAAAAACGAGCGTTACACGTTTAGGGGTCTAAAAACACATTTTTTCGTAAAAAGGGGGTGCTTTTTCAGAGTCAAACGCGCCAAAAGGGGTTATATTAGGGACGAACCTTGTTGGGGCTCAAATTTAATGCAAAGCCCCGCGTTACTCATCCTCATTTAGGGGTGTTTTTTGGAAGAAGTTTCAAACCTGTTCAGGGGTCTTTTTTTGAATCGATGTACACGCATGCTTACACCAAAATACCTGAGGTCCCCCCCACGGTCAATATCACACCCCAACATAATTCCATCAATTTTTCCAAAATTTGTGGCATGTGGTGAATACACAAAAAATAATTGAATTCTATATATTTTATGCAAATAAGTTATTAAGAATTAGTCATTGTGTACTAGCCTGCCCCGAATTGGATGCTTGCCCAATGCACTAAGCCATGCAGGCCTCGAGTATTAGACACATCAAATTTCGGTGTGTTTGTGCATAATCCAATTAGAATTTGTCTCATTTCACTAGCAATTTGTAAAACGACATTTATTTAAAGATTATGCTGCTGACTATGAAGGAGTGTATACTAATAAAATCCTCTTCACTTCGACTTTACACCAGCACAAAACTTTGGCTAGCTTTTGCCAAGATTATTATGTTGTCTAGGTTAACAATGAAATTGTGGTGTTGTTGTATACTTTTCCACAGATATACGAAGAATACAGCCGTGTAACGTAACCAACTGCCAAGCAGACATGTTTGCGGCATGCCCGTCGTGCTGGGTATTCTTGTGCTTGGAGCACCTAAATGTCAGTTGTATGGTGCATAATTATAACCAAAACCAAAAGGGTACGATTTTTTATGTTTTATTAATGTAAGTTGCAGTTTGACAGCTGGTTTTGGGTTGTCCCTCAAGAAAGACCTTCAATATGGCTGCATAAATGTTACAGAGCAAGTGTGTTCCCGGGACATGTTCAATGTTTAACTGTAGCAAAAAAAGCTTAAGGTTATAAACCAATTTTTAAAATGTTTAATATTTGAAGGAAGATTGGTAATGGTAGCCTAACTGTGCACTCGAACAAAATCTTAAAGTATCATAATATTCTTTTTATTGTGATTTTTAACATGTGCCATCGTATAATCTCTTTTATGAGCGGGCATAAACAAGACATACTTTGTTTTCTAAACAGAAATCAGCAAACATTTAATTCTTTGACTGCTAATTGTCATAACTATATATGCATTTTGAACATGTTTTGCACTAAGCATAACATGAATTTCATGTTTTGCTTGAAAAGGGTAATACATGGCCCATAAAATCATGATTTTTCAAATAAAAGGGGTGTATATTTCTGCTTAGAAAACTGCAAATAACATGTGGCGCAGCAGTATTTTCCTCGCCTTAAAGCACCACTTAGACCCCGGTCTCCTAAGTTGATGTCTAATGTCCATTTGGTTTCATTTGGTCATGCATGCACGCGTGATCATGCAGGTGTTAACTAGTATTGAGTATTTGGCTTCTCTTCCCGTATCTGAAACCGAGTTTATTAAGTCAATCTGTTTCGGGGGAGGGGGGGTATTAATTCTTGCTAATGAGCATGGTTAACTGAAAATGTGACAGAGGGGGATAAACAGTTGATTTTGTTTAAAGCTATTTGACTTCAAGCATGTAGATGTAAATAATCAGTTATTATCTACATGTATATAAAGGCGTATTTACTTTTTCAAACAGATGATGATAATAAAACTATGGAGCTGTACAGCACAGATGATGAGGGTGTTATAAATGAAGAGGAGGAAAATATTGATGAGAATGACAACAGTACTAGTAAGACTGCCGAGGACCAGGATGAGGGTGCCAAAAATGGGGAAAAGCTAAAAGAGGCGTCTGGAAATGACAACAAAATAGCGAAGAAGAAAAAGGTTCGTATCTCAAATTTTCACCTATTAAGCATTGGCTTTGTTTGAGATGTAGAGGCAATTAAATTGCCAGTTCCTATGTCCTATTCTGTCACCATTTGGGCAATTCCATATGAGAAATCTTTTGTGGGTACAAATAAAGGTATACAGAAATGTGCCGCACTATTGGGTATTTTTTTCCAAACACAGGTTCCATTTTTAACAAGAAAATCCATAAACATAGTTACGCTGTGTACTGCGCTTAGCCTTAGGAATGAGTGCCAATACATTAAGATACCGCTATCGAGCAAACCGATGCAGTTCGATAGGGATAATATAATAGTCTTGCTTTGTTTTTTATACAGCGTGACCTAATAAAAATGCAATCCATTACATTGGAGATCGAATTTCTATCAAAGAATAAAAATAAATCATTGTCATTGTTATCATGATTTCAATTTCTAATTGTAGCAATCAGTTTTCTAAATAGATTCCTAAACATATAATAGATGCATTTTTAGTAGGTCACGTGGTATGTCCCATGTGAACCATACATCAGTCCCTCGCTGTTGTTTTTCTAAATTTCTACTGACCAATGCATTTTTCCCCCCAGAATTACAAAGAAAAAACGGACAACTGCCTGATATGTGGCAAGATGCTGCTTGCCAAAAATATTGGGCCCCACCTCAAGGTAACCCACAAGTTTTATGGTCCTGCGAAGGATGAGGCCATGGAGCGCCAAAGAGAGAGGTGTGTAAAGTATTGAATATAGTAAAGGTTGTACGTTTGAATGGTTGATTATATAAATTATACCCATGTTTTTAACTGATAGTGTAACTGTTATTTCAAATGTGTTTCAAAGACACAGGCAACAAAAATAGTTGCAATAAATTTGATTGGTACTAGCAATATGCCTATCATTTTTTGTATAGTTGAAGATTAGGTCCAGATTCCTTTAGCCAAGATTATATCGTTGTGGATACTGCACTGTCAAATTTGTTGGCCAAATCAAATTCAAACAGTTGATTGTAATTTCATTTAATGTAATCTTTAATCATACCAAAAAATAAGTACGAAATTATAACCCCTGACCAAAATAACACCTGTCAAATAACACCAATTTAATTGGATTTCACAAAACAGTTGAAATCTAATTTGATTTATTTGCCCCATGGCCAATATATCTAATCAATTTACAAAAAAACAGAATGAATTCTTATTACATTCCTTTGCATGGCCAAATATCTCTAATCAACCCACAAAAGTGTGAATGAATATGTAAGGCTATTGTGAATTCCTATCTCATTGACGCATGTCCACTGTTTTCCATATATAACAGAAGGAGAGAAAGAGACGGGAAGAAGTCGTTTGGGCAATGCCCAATATGCCACACAAAAATATTCCATAGGAGACTAGACCTCCATCTACAGAAAAAACATGAATTGAAGGTAATTACTGCACTGCATTATGTAATATGTATTCTGTATTGAAAACTGATCAGGTTATTAAGGGAAACAAATAGGCTAGGTTGAAGTCTCTGATTGCCGCTATAGCATAAATTCCTGCTTGTCAATGGTATAACAAAAAAGGAACCTTGCTAGACTACAGAATAAATGTGCTCGGTTAATACTTATGCAACCTAGATCTGTTCACATCACTCCACATCTGATGGACCTCCACTGGCTGCATGTCTCTGAACGGATCAAATTCAAGACTCTCTTTTGTGTGTACAAGTCGCTGAATGGACTCTCCCCCCAGTACATGACATATTGTCTGGTGGTTAACAGCCCCTGCTTGGTTCGGTTACCACCCGCTCTGGACACGGGCTGAACCTCTTGGTTCCAAGACAAATAAATGTGCTGGGGACAGAGCCTTTTCAGTGGCTGCTCCACACTTGTGGAATACACTTCCCGTTTACATTCGCAATGCCCCTAATGTAGATAGCTTCAAAACACATGTCAAAACCTATTTGTTCCAATTATCTTATGATTGTTAACCTTCTGTTTGTTTTCAGCGCTTTGTAACCTCTGGAAAAGGCGCTTTATAAATGCTTGTTGTTATGTTATGTTATGTTATGTTATGTGTTATGTTGTCTATTTCACCAAGTATAAACTTATAAAGGGCCACATTAGAACCTCAAAACGATACAAAGTGAACTTAAAACTCACTTGTAGGACATGTGCTCTTCAACTACCAGAGTTGTCATGATGTTGTTGTACCATATCACTGGTTGAAAAAGCATTATCTGACTGAATTTTTTTGAAAAGTGTTGTAGAACCTGTAGAACACATGAATTAAAAATGTTAAATACAAATCAATAAACTATTTCTGTTATTCATCACACTAAATTTTTTTCCACAGGATTACTGTAATGCATATCTACCCCACTATTAAAGGATTTTAAGCTTGGGGCAATACATGCATTTTCCATGACAATTGGCCTAAAGACCAAAAGAGTATAATATTTAGTTGCCTACCTTTTGATTTCCTTTAAATTTTCTGCAATTCCTCTGGGTCAATTTTTTGACATTATACCTTAAGAGGGAACACTGATTCTTTCCATTTTACCTCTTCTCGGTGCTGAGCGGAGAAAAATAAGTAACCTGAGTGCAGCAGTCATATTTTATTTAACTTGTTTCATATCATATAACAATTTTAACACTATTTAGAGTTCTTACTTTGTCTCATTCCTCTTTTGCAGCAAAATAATCATCGATATAAAGACGCCATGCTAGCGTACAAACTGCAACAGGGAAGCCGGGGTGGAGTAAGCCGGGAGATGAAAGTCAGTGAGAATAAAGGGGCCAAGGCAGGCGATGTACATAGTAAGTAAAGTTCTCATTTCCTCATTTTTTTACATTCTGAATCTTCTGTTTTACCCAAAGAAATGTAAGTCTAGAATGTGTATGCTATGGGCGACGGCCATATTGGCCATGGACACTATCTGTTGTACTGCCAGAAAAATGATTACGCCTAACAGCTCTGTGCATCAAGTTTAATTAATTAATGGTCGCCATCTTAACTGATTCTTGATTCAAATTGCTTTGGTTTTGTCACATAAATACCAAAACACTATAGGCATAAAAATAGTGGACATTATTGCATTGACTTAAGTGCACCTAAAATACTATCACAGAGCAAGGCATGATCAACAAGATACTGCTGTTAAGATCCAACCAACTATGCATCAATATAATTATAAATACAAAACCAACCACTACACAAATTTTAACGAACATATGTTATGCCTGTTGTGAGGCAACACCAAACTGTTCATGTCATCTTACAGAAATACACAAAACATTGATAACAAGAATGTGTCACATACTGATCTATTTTAAAAATACCATGCCACTAAAATTGGCCAATGAAATCCATAACAATTTCAAAATACACAATAGATTTACTGTGCCAATCTATTATTACTTTTTTGATTTTGTGGACTCACGTCATGCAAGAGCCAATATTTGTGTGTAAACTGCAGTTCTCTTGATATGGTAAGTGACCAATCACATGTCGCAATTATGCTGTGCTTTACATAAGCACAGATTATCGCGTAATGTACCATACGCCAGCAGTACTGTGTGATCGTTCCGGCACGAAGCTCGTATATTATAGTAGAACTATGAAATTTACAGCTTTTTATTAAATGTATTATACTGTAACTTCTTTTGTCCAATTGCAGAAAGAATAATCGATACACTGAGGGCAAACCTCAGTTTTTCCGGGAAAGACAAAAAGGCCGTTGAGCAAACTCTGTCAGTTATACAGAAGATGGCGCTCACTATGAGCAGCATGCTGAAGAAAAAGTCAAACAACATAAAGTGGGTTGTGTTGGCAACAAATGATGAAATCAGCCAGTACGTGCCTTTTTTATTCAGTTAATACACAATAATGGCAAACCCCATGTTAGAAATACTGGTTTGCAAACTATAAGGTCACATGTGGGACGCAAGGATCATTATGTCAACGTCCCATGGAAATACATCAAAGTATATGGACACAATGATCAATTTTTAGTCAGCCTAACCAATAACCTATTGAAGTCGACTTTGCAGCAAGCAGTCAAGACAAATTAAAGACGAGCAGGGCACCCGGATTGTCGAGACCAATACCATGCTGACCGACCCGACTCGGTCCAGAGAATTTATTTTTCTAAATTTCCGATCCGGTCCGTGGAGTCAACAAACGGGGTGGATCGAGACGAATTATATGCCCTCAGTCAGGGTATATCCGAGTTTGGTCAGTGTTGGGGATTAACAAAACATGCCCGTTCGTCTATTATACCAATGCCAACACTTGTGATGATATAACAATCTGATTTTTTTGGGAGGGAAGTAGTCAGGGTGCGATTTTGTACTGATCTAATGCCCATTTAAAAAGTAAAACAGAAAGTATACATGTCTTGTTTTTCACAAAGAAAGTAAGTTTACAGCTCTCAACATACCATGTGTTTCAATAATGTGCATGCATGGTTCCGTACATTGACTGTTTTTTCTTCCTTTATATTCAGATGCATTGATGTCCTATGTGATGACCGGAAGGTCTCAATAGCCACAAAGAAGTGGTACATATCAGCCGTAATTCACCTGTTCGATGCCTTAAGCATGGAGCGTCAAGTCTGTGGAGTAACTGTAAGCATAGTTAGACTGAATCAAGCAGTAAGATTCCTCCGCAAAAAAATGCAAGGTTTGAAGAGACCTCTGAACAGGACTAAATCTAGGAGGAAACGCCTAGAAGACAGTAAGTTCTATTTATTTGTTTCAATTTACTCATATGCAGAAAATTACAGTATAATGGGGGAGGCACAGTGGCATAGCCAGGGCCATCCCGAGTGGGGGGACTCGCCACCGTGATGTCAAAATTAAAGAAGAAAATTGAGGAAAACTAGGGCCTGAAGTAAATAATACATAGATGAAAATGTGAAAACTTTAAGGAAATTGTATTCTCTTGCCCATCTGGGAGTAAAGGTCTGGCTATGGCCCTGAGGAGCACCAACATGTCAAATATATGCAGTATGTGCCTGTCATTACACCTTTCTTGAACCGATTGGTAGCTGTTATGACCCCATTGTTAATGGCCTATCTACAATTAGCTGACCCCCTAACCTGTAACTCAGCTGGGGGGATTGTACCATAATCTTTGTCGACTTGATTTTAATGATTCATTGAAAAAGAACAGACACATAGACTGCACATACCAAGTAACTGAAGGAAAAAAATGAAAGCTTGACATTTTGATTGATAAGCAACACATATCAACATTACTGCGTGTCCCAAAAAGAATTCTACAAAGTTTTGGCGATAATTGCCATAATACTAAAAAATACTCGGACTTGCGCAACAGTATTTAATCTTATGGTGTTTACTTTTTGTTGTTGTGAATTTCCACAAAATCCATCAATTAGTTTTGTAGCTAAAGATAGTAAAAGCAAGTCATGTTCAGAACCAGTTTTACCAATTTCAAGAAAAGTGATTTGGCGTGTAATTTCGCATGCACGTTTTAGACTCGCATGTCAGAATCGGGTAAAATCACCCGTGTTTAGGGTGTTTTCAGTCCTTTTACGAGGATGAAATCCAGCCTGAAAAACAAATGGCTCCCACAAATGTGAAGCCTATTTCTGCACTCGCCCCTAATGTAGTCGTAAAGTTGTGTTTAGCTTGTTAATAAATCATTAATTTACCCTTTTTACTTTCAGAGGAAAATCTGACAATTGAGCAGCATGACACTTTCAAACATCTGTCAACAAAGATCATGCTAGACTTTGAGGGTAAGCAAGCAATAAGTTATCATGATTGCTTTAATTACATTTGTATTGAGTTGTGTCATGGCCTCGATTTTCCTGTGACAATCAATACTAATTGCCAAAAAAATTAATCAGAAACAACAGTCTTGATAACCTTAGAATCAGACAAATCTATCTATAGACATTTGAATAAGTTCTGTGTTATTAAAAAACAGAGATCTATAATAGCAAAGCAAATTTAAAACAAAACAAGAATTTCACGGTTCTCAGCTTAGGCACTCGCTATATTCACAGAATATACAGAGTGTGGCCCCTTTGTGGGAATGTCAAGAAGTGCTGTGAAGGTTTGCCTTTTATGTTATTAGTCAATCAAAAAATTACATGCAAATGAGAAAGTTGACGTGCGCATGGGGTTAGCAAATATGTTTATGCCTGCCGTAATGTAGTAGGTGATATTTCAGATTTATATTCTATTTCATGTGACTGTTTTTACTTTCTTTCAGAGGAGATGCAAGGTGGAAATTTAGGGGGTCAGGACATGAGGACCTTCATGTTCATCCTCATTATCCACATGATGCTGGATAATGGTCCACGCTCCGATGCCATTAGTAATATGGAGATGGTAGAGGTGGACAACATGTTCAGTGACGAGGCCACCGGATTCCGTGTCATTCCAGTGAGTATATGAGGTTGGGATACAATGCATGTTGGGAACAATTATAATTTTGCCAGTGGATCCTCACCAATCTGTTTAAAAGGTACTAGCTGTTTAAACTTTAATTTTAATGTATGAATCATCAGTGATTTTTAAATGGTGTAAACACTCACCATGGCGTAACATTTTGCTCCTTGTTACGCAGGAGTTGACATTGTTGGTATTCAAGAACATCGACTAAGTTCATCATCCCCCACAGAAGAGATGTGGTCAGACAGCAAGACAAGTGCCTACAAAGTGTTAACACTGTATTTATTAGCATCAGTCAGAGGTTATTAACTCGGCTGCCACATCCTCCCTTTGGCACAGCCACTAACCATTCCTCTTTACTGTGCTCAATGACTACCTGATGTAGAGAGCAACTGAGAACAGTGAGTCAGGTGTAGTTACCCACCCTCACCAGTCAAGAAAACACCCTGCCAAAATCCTAAATGATCTGGACTTCGCTGTTGAAATTGTCTTGCTTGAGTCACATTTTCCAAGCGCAAAAAATCCACTTACCAACAGCTGCTGCAGAATAACCAGGCGGAGTGCCCCTTGCATGGACGGCCTTTTGGAAACTGGAAAAGATCTGGAGAAGCCAATCAAATAAACCAACTTTAAGCATGAATGATGTGATTTTTTTCTTCAATTAAGATATTTGCTTACAAACTGCTTTAAATGGACACTTCTGATGGCTTCTCCATAGCCCTCTGTCCATCATACTAGTTCAATATGTCTTGAGTTCCAAACCAGTGTATTCATTCAGTTGCATGACAATACACAACTTTTGTATAATTTATATTCTTTTGCAGGTGGCAAACCACAAAACAGATGGCTCCCTTGGTGATTGCAACATTGTCATAAACGGTATGCAACACCGATGGCTAACAACCTACCTCAACGCAATGAGGATGAAAACCGAGACATCCTTTGTGTTTGTAAACACAAAGGGGTCTCGGTTTGATTCCACAAAGAGGGATCTGAACAATACGTGGACGGCAGTGACCGGGGAGGACATTAATTTTAGTGCAAACAAATGTCGTCACTGGAATGAGACTGTGGTAAGTAAAGAAAAAATGTCAAAATGTTGTTTTATAACAACAAATTTTTAAAAATAATCAATTACATCACACCTTGAAATCTTAAAGTTATTTTCTACTAGAGCACCCGCATCATTTGAGGGCCTGTCTTTTTATTAATTGGTGGCCTCCAGTTTTCAGTTGACCCCAATGACCTCTGTTTAACCTTTGACCTGAGCAATGTATTACGTTTGGGTCAAAGATTCTTCTGACTATTTTTTGTATCCATAGAGCGTTCTTAAGCAAATTGGCCTCTAGTTGACCCCTGATGACCCGTATCTGACCTTTGACCTCAGCATTGTATTACTTTTGGGTCAGAGGTTCTTCTGACCAAATTTGGAAGTCATGGAGCGTTCCTAACAACTTGTCTATTAGTTGACCCCTGTCTGACCTTTGACACCATCATTGTATTTCAATTGGGTCATAGGTTCTTCTGACAAAATTTGGTAGTCATAGAGCATTCCTAAGCGATTTGACCTATAGGTGACCCCGGATGACCCATACATGACCTTTGACCCCAGCAATGTAGTCAGTGGTTCTTTTGACCAAATTTGGCAGCCGTAGGACATTCCTAAGCAATTTGACATCTAAGTGACATTTGACCCATGGGGTCACTACAAAAACCAAACAGTGAACCTCGGTTAGTGTTCACCTATCCCCCTACCATATTTCAGCTCGGTAACTCTAAGCGTTTTCAAACCCATAGCCGGACAGACAGACTCTATGATTTAATTTATATAGAAGGCTATGCATGTTGAAGGGGCAGTAGACATGTTCAGCCTCATCCCCAAATTTTTCCCCAAAAGACATGAGATTTTTTTACCATTAGAAGCCTTGACATATTAAATGATCACATGCAAAATCTTGTTTGCAACCTTGACTTTGTTTCGGAGAAATGGAGAGTTTCCTTTCAAATTTTAGTGTTCGTTGTCGACACCGTAAAATTCCCTTAAAAAGGACCACAAGCGGACTTGTAAATAAATCAATGACATTATCAATTTTCAAAAGAAGAAATGATATTCTCAAAAATTATTGATTAAATATCACAAAACACATCTAGGGGCAAGCTTTGATGAACTTAGTGCAGCGCAGAAGTTAATTTTAGTGCTAAATTCGAGGACATTTAAAAATAGCCTCATCCCTACTCTATGCATTATTTGGAAATGGTCTAGTTCTATTTTAAGACGGGTTTCTGTAATAACTTTTTCATAAAATTAGAAATATGACTTATTTCTGACATGACTAATGGAATTTAGCTAGAATCTAAATTCAAAAATATTTTCCAATACCCCTTTAATCGTCTAAATAAAGTTATACGAAGAAAAGTAATTTTTTAAACTATATTACTTGTATCAGTCTCTTGTTAATTATTATGTGTACTAATGCAGTGAAATCATACACTTGTATCGTTGCAGATCATTTAATAATGTCTTCCTTCATCGCAATGTTGTGTATCCTGCTTGCATGTGTCTTGGTGCCTTCAATTATGGCGGGAACTAAAGACAATCCTGATATCGCTCGAAATGGCACGCCCTGCACTGAATGGCCTGGTGGCGAATACGATGACTACACTTGCCATTACCATGGTGAAAAGTACTTGAACTGCCATGCTGCGGATAAGAAAGGAACACCTAAAATTAGAAGGTGCTGTGCAGACAAATGCGCTTATTATAGGTGGGGTAACGGTTATTGGTGGTGCAGAAATACGGATCTCCCCGGTCGGTTGGACTGGCATTACTGTCTGGAAGGTGTACCTTTTTATAATATCTAAGAAAAATAAATAAAGGTAGCATAAGCAGATTTCTTCGAC
>JAUMTS010363275.1:0-13944 GCA_032273385.1 Ophiopholis aculeata | reverse complement strand
AACATAAGACAACATATTACATAACATAACATAACTTAAGATAACACAAGATAACATAAAATGGCATAACATAACATTACATAACATAACACAGCATTGTAACATAACAAAAAGATGAACATACACAACATTTTATATCATGACAGTTGAAAAGAATATAAACCAAACACAAACAGAAATAAGAGCACGTGAATCCGACACCTTTTCGGGTTCAAAAATGTCATACGCATTAAAAATATCTTTCTGGACTTGGAAACATATAAACAACATATATTTCTACAATATCTTATTTATGTTCTGTCATAGTTAACCTTTTCTTCAGCCACACGAGTTTTCAAGGAATTCATGCATTTTTGCTCCCTAAGATTTTATGTTAAATTACGTTGACCGTTGTGTTGTCGTGTCTAACGTTAAACATCGTGTTGTGTTTTGTAAAGTGTTTATATGGTGTTGTCTTTTTCATGTTATTCGTCGAGCATCATCTATACATTCTTGCGTAAAATATCTAAAATATCAATAAAAACGCACTTCTCTTAAAAGTACCTTTTAAATCCTCAATGAACTCTGCATGGGACATCTTATAAAGAAAGTTAAACGACGCCATGTAAAATATAACTTCTATGCGGTCTGTTATAGTCTATGTATAACTTGTAAGTACATACTCGCCCACTAAATTAGATATTACTTGCGAAGTTTAAGAAGAGTATGAAGAAGCGCTTCACACAGAGTCCAATGACGAAGCGATCCAGGCATTTTACAACTAATCGAAATTTTGCAGCTGTTTCCCCCAAGTCAATCGTATAATCGTATCCAACTTCAATATTATTACATTTACCTTCTATTAAAATTGAGGTTTTTATGTTATGAAAAAGTAAACGGCTGCATTTACAGCGTTATATTCTCAAATATCAACGAGCTATTGATGGCATTTACTTTTGTTTTAAATAAGTTATCAGATATCAAGTTTAGCTTAAATTTTTGGAACCTTTATTTGTCTTCATCATCAAAACCTGTTGGGGGATTAAGGCACTGCTATAAGCAATAAGAAAGAAATGGGGAATGTTAAAATACTATTTCAAAATCTTGTTAAGTAGACGTAATAGCCACCAACTTTATGACACCAATCCTCAGTTTCTACTCTTTTAATACAATTTTAAATAAGAGAGTTTGTTAGATAACAAAAACAAAGTTTATAACGGAACAAACTTTCGAATAGATAGCCTCGTAATGACCTTATCATAACCTCTTGAAATTTGCCCATCCTTCTTTATATTGAATATTTATAATGTCATATAATTTCGTTTGATTTATGTACATGAAATCCTGTGTAATGTGAAAGAAATCCGAAATAAAGCCTGAACATATATAAAAAAAAAAGTCAAATTCTTTTAATTTCAAAAAAACATGAAGAAAAGTTTTCCTTACACCTTGATGGTTATAAATAAAAGCAATTACGAGGAGTATTATTTATATTAATAATAGTTCTGTAAAGCAATCAACGTTAAAATAAAATGACAGAATGAAACCAGCTCAACATGAAATTGTTATATTTTTAAACCCTGCGGAACCACTAGCATACTTTACACAGCAGGGAACGCGTTATTAAGGGGAGAGCCAAGTTCAAGGAGCACATTGTAATCCATAGATGTCCTAACACTGACCGATCTGTTTGAGGTCATTACCCCCACAACCACCACTCCTTTGGCCTGAACATAACCTCAGCGACCTTTTTTTATTTTCAGTAATAGGCCCGAAGATATCTGCCATTCTATTTGGGCACACCTGGAAACTTGCATTGAGTAATTGGCCTCCCAGACCACCCCTGCATCGCAATGAACGTGCTAAGCAGAGCAAAATCTTGTCATGATCGGCATGCTAACATGACATCTCGCCCTTTAACACTAGCTGGACATTGACCACAGCTCCCTTGCTCACCCAGCAGCCTGCTGTGCGACAAAACAAGCCCAGAAGGTTTTTATGCTTCAATTCCATCCCAATGAAAGCGAAATGAAATGTGTAAAGAAAGAACAAAAATGAGTTGTATGCCCGTCATTTTCCCCCCATGGAAGTTTAATCACTTTAAAACTGGCCAAGTTACCACCAGTTGCTTGCCATATGCGTGTTAGCTCATCAGTGAAAAGATGAAAAAGCCCGATGGCGAACTCAGAGGCGAGGCAAGCGAGTGACACACTAGCCTGAAGACAACTCTGCCGCCACCTACAAATGAAACTCGCTTGGACGAGTCTGACTTATCATGACCAAGATACGGTTCAATTTATCATGTCTCTCAACAAACGTCACCTTATTCGACTAGCAAGATATATGGACTAGTAAAAATACCGACAGACCTATGATCCGCTTCGTTTCCCTTACCCGCGTACGCCACCGTACCTAAAGGGGAATATCTACCAGTGAACCGAAACGTATCATACCTCTCTTTAAAGGACATCCTTAAGTCTCCCCTCCCTTCCGTTTTGAATCCCTGATTACCTTTTGTAAGGCTTAAAGTCTATCAAATTTGTTGTGGTATTTAACTTCAGAGTTTGCCTAAAGTGAAAACGATAGTCATCTTTGCGTGTGGGTAACTCATGAAGCATGGCCTGCTCAGTCATAGTTAAATATTCAGTCTCCCATACCTTAAGCGACGAGCATCAAAGCCTATAGTCGCGTTCCCTTTTCTCTCTCATTTTGCAACACTGTCTGAAGTTTATACCTCTGGGAAAAACAGCTATCTAAATGCATTCTCCGCGGTCAATCCGTAGGACAGTTTTGGTCAATAGGGTAGGTATCCTGCACATAGCCCATCGTATTCAGACTTGAAGCTATTGCATTCACTATAGAAAGTTGTAACTAACATTTGCATACATGCAGTAAACGGTGTGAGTCCACTTGCCCATAACCATGATAAATAGTTTGACACGGAGTGTTATGGTTTTCAACCCCGTATATTATTCCTTCCGTTGGCAATGCTTTGCTATTACATGCTATTATTTAGGATATCCTATTCTGTTAATCCCGGAACGAAACGCGCCTATTTACTTAATTTCCTCCCACTTAACCATACTGGAACTTCAGCGATAAATTCAGATGTACCTGTTCTTTCATTACATTTTCGTTATAAAAATCCGATAACCCCTTAAGTTTTACTATCAGCACTTTATTATGAAACAAAACCTTGATAGTTTTGCAGATCTGGTTAGCTTAGGCTGTAAATGATACCTGATGTAATAGTATAAAGAGCGGTCAATAAAGTTTTAAAACCCTTAAGATGTGTTTTTCTATTATTACATTTCATCATCACCTGAAATATGAATGTAAATCCCTTCTGGTGTTTCAGCACCGCAGACATAACGAAGCAAGTTTATGAAACTATCATATTTCACACAACTTGCTCAGTTATTGTTTTTAATCTAGTTTCAAATGCAACGCTTAAAATGACTAGATACATTTTTGAAACAATGTAGAAACTTATATGTGATATTGAGATTCAGGTGTGTCGCATAAGAATAGACTTTAATAAGTTTAAACCTTTATGGAGACCACATTTTGTAAGACTTTCGCAAATTAGAGCTTTAAAACATCTTTCTAAAAAAAAAATGAAAAGTACTTACAGCATTTCTTCTTTATTTTCACGTAACAATTTTATAAATTTTGACCTAACGAGTGACTGCTTTTGAATCAAACAAAAGGTCAAATAAGCAAACACAAAATGCAATTTCTTGCTTTCCGAGACAATAATTACTTTTCCTAAAATTCCACACAGAAAATTGGTGACAACTATAATTTTTCCGTAAAAACAAGGTTGTGATACGTATTTGCACGAGAGTTCAACAGTAATTTTTCAAAGTCTTCAACAAAAACTGATTTTCCAAAACTATTTAATATTCCAATATTGTTTCAAAATTTGTCGACGTGAAACGATCTATTTTTAAGATATTTTGCAACAATAACGATATTGCGTATTCCACATGCAATGAGTGCCTCAGGTGGTCGCTGTCATTTCGTTATTTTTCACAGTGAAACTGGTTTTGTAATTATCAACCAGCTGTAGCGATCACACCTGGCTGGTAACGAGACGAAAAACAATCATTACTTATGACATGAGTTAACATTACATATATTTTTGACATTTATCCGATGATACTATAATACCATTACTCATTTTAGGATAATATCACATTTTGCAGTATTTGTTTTTGTTATAAAATGATGTCAATGTTTATAAAACAAATAATACATTTCATAAATATTATGCAATGTTTGAAGGGGGCATTGTTTTCAGACTGTCAATTCGATGATATAAGTTTTAGGTTACGTAAGCAGTTGTTCCAAAATAGTAAAATATGTTGTTTATCACTATTGCTTTTTCGCATATAGATCTCTCTACAAAATCAAATTTTCTCTTTTGCGCTTATAGTGACACTATAATTGCTGAAAACGTCGTCAGTGATTACAAGAAATACTACAGTATTCATAAAATAATATTTACCAGCTATTCTGAAGTATTAACTAGTTATGATGTAGTAATTACAAACATTGATGTATTTTTTACAAGTAATACTACAATATTTACAAGCAATATACTATGACGCAACAAATAATTTACTAGCAATACTGTGACATGCAATACTGCAGTACTTATAAGCAATGCTGCACATTTACAAGTTACACTACGATACTGTATTTACAAGCAGTACTATGAAGTGATATAAGTTATTCCAAAGTATTTACCAGCATTACTGTGTTATGCAATACTGCAGTATTTCTAAGCAATATTAAAGCATTTACAAGGACTATTAAAGTATTCACAAGCAATAATTTGACGTGACAAGTAAACCACGGTATTTACAAGCAATACTGTGAAACGCAAAACTGCAGTACTTATAAGCAATACTGCAGAATTTAAAGTAACACTACAATATTGTCTAGCAATACTGTGACGTGACAAGTTATTCCGCAGTATTTACAAGCATTACTGTGACATGCCATACTGCAGTATTTATAAGCAACGCTGCAGCATTTACAAATCTAACTATACTACAGTATTTATAAGCAATATTGCAGCATTTACAAGTAATACTACATTTATAACAAGTAACACTGCACTATTTACAAGCAATACCTTGATGTGACAAGTAATACCACAGTATTTACAAATAAAACCGTGACTCGCAATAACGCAGTACTTACAAATAAGCAATAATGCAGTACTTACAAACAATACTGTAGTATTTACAAGCAATACTACACTATTTACAAGCAATAACCAAGCTGTAATACTGCAGTATTTTATTTACAAGCAACACTGCATTATTTACAAGCAATACTATAGTAATTACAAGCAACACTGCAGTATTTACAAGCAATACTTTAGTAATTACAAGCAATAATGCCAATACTGCAGTATTTACAAGCAATACTATAGTAATGACAAGCAATACTTCAATATTTACAAGCAATACTATAGTAATTACAAGCAATACAGCATTATTTCCCACAATTCAAGGTCACACAATTTAAGATATATAAAACTGACGTATCTACATTAGGAATCATCAAGTAACATCTTCGTATACTGTTTCAAACCATGCATGTATTGGAAAATGTCTTTTAGAAACCGAAAACAGGCAAAACAAGCAAGTTTGGATACAGACAAATTCCCTTTACAAAAAGGGTATAACACCTATGTCTGAGCTTATGTATTTATAAGTTATCTATGATATATTGTCTTATAAGTCCTCTGACCTTATTGTTATGACAATGGTGCAATCATTTCTGGTCATAGCAAACCATATGATTTCCTGTGTCTGCTTGTTAATACCCTTCACCTGGTTCAGTATCAAAATGTACTTTATATGTTGTACTTTTTTTTAAATATCCAAGCTGACATATAACTGTTACATATATTGTATTGTTGCGCCGTTTGGACTTTATTAAAATTATTCAAATGTATATAGATAAAGCCACATTAGGAGATCAAAATGTTACAAAGTATGTCATAAGATTTACCCAATATGTTATATGTTTAATATTCGAGCCTCAACAACAACAACAGCAACAGAAACAACAACAACAACAACAACAACAACAACAACAACATCAACATCAACAACAACAACAACAACATCAACAACAACAACAACATCATCAACAACAACAACAACAGCAGCAGCAGCAGCAACAACAACAACAACACTAACAACAACAACAGAAACAGCAACGACAGAAACAGAAACAGAAACAGAAACAACAATAATAGCGACAGTAGCAGAATCATCATAGCAACAATGAAACACTCTTACATCTAAAAGCTTTTAAAACAGCCACATAGTTGTTAAATTTTCATAACAAAGACGCTGTAAGGAGTAGCTAGGAGTGAAAGACCCCTTTTTGTTTCTTTTAAGTATTGTTAGTGTCTTCCTCATTATTAAAAGCTGTAGAACATCCTCATAGTTTGAAGAAAACAGACCGCTGTTTCCTTTGAGTCCCCCTTGGCATAAAGAGTCTGACCTGTAGATATATACAATAAGGCATGATGAAATATCCAAGTAGGGCATTACAGAAAAAATAGAATAAATCACAAATCCCGTCAGTTTCTTAAGGTTTAAAACGATAAATTATACAGTAGACAGATAATAAGAGGGGTTTTAAAATCTCCAGTGGGACCATGATGGACGAAGAATAAACTGAATTAGTTTACAAAAAGACTAGTGATAATATAGAATTAGAGATTGTTCATATATGATTTAGATTTAGGGAGTTTCAATGCACTTAAGGGATGTTTGGAAGGTGGGACGAGATTAATATTGGAGGCAATAATTTTTCATGCAACATTTAAGTAGTGGGAGTTAAAAGTACCATAGGCAGATTTGATTGAGCGCTAATCTGACCAAGGGGCTGATATCGACAATGTGAAAAGCTTGTCTATGTATAATACATGAATGACTTGATGTTACAGAATCGGATATTCAAGACTAAATCTTTCTCTAAGGGGCTTGTCTGAATACTAAGAAACACTCGTCAATTGTACTATCTATTCTAATGATGCATTTAATTAATACATAATATTGAATTACGTATATAAACCAACTGAAAATCGAAAAATCGTAATGCATTAGGGACGATATTTATGTATTTGATTAATTCGACCTTTAGAAAATGCTACAAATGTTATCAAAACAGGAATTGTATTCTCTCTCGGAAATCTCAATATTTTCTTCTCCAAATTAATATCATCAATTTATAGTTCCTCTCAGGAACCGCCTTGTCCCCCTTGAGAACAAAATACATAATAATCACAACTTCTAGTTCCTCTCAGGAACTGGTTCCTCTCAGGAACCTCGCCTTATTCCCCTCGGGAACGAAAGGCATGTTAATCAACAATTTCTAGTTCCTCTCAGGAACTGGTTCCTCTCAGGAATCTCACCTTATTCCCCTCAGGAACAAACGGTATATTGATTATCAAATTCAAATAATCCTCTTATAAAACCACACCTTGTTCCTTTCAGAAACAAACGGTATATTCTTTAGCAATTCTTTAACTCCTCTCAGGAACCACACCTTATTAATTCTTCTTCTTCAGAAACAAACAAATAAAATATATGAATCATATAATAACAGTTCCTTTCAGGAAGCTTTGTCTTATCGGGAATATTAACCATATCAGTATGATATTCTGGTTAGTCTGAAGAACCATATAACTCATTCCTCTGAGGAATGATATAACAATAACAGTAATTTAGCTGTATTCTCTCAGTTAAAGGGCCCTAGCCCTCTGCTGAAACTTGCATTGATACTCTCATTATGTGACAAAATCAATTAAAATAATATTCTAAATTGAACAAAATTCTGCTCAACAAAGCCTCAAATTTGCTTATTTGACTTTAGCTTTCGACATTCTTGACGATATTTTGATCTCAATGAGAAGTTTTAATAGAAATAGGTTAATACATCATATAGTTCAACCATCTCCCTATCTATGGGAATAGTTTATCATCTGTCAATAGTGGTAGATATAGGCTCATATATAAAATAAATAACCAAGACATAAAAAGGAGGGTATCCTCATAAGAAAACTAGTGGAGTTTTCAATAAAGGCCCTTTTAGATGTTCAGAAACAGATTTATTAAAAGAACCCAGCTTTAATTAAGCATAAAACGAAAGACATAATTCGTGTCTCACGATTGAAACTGCACATTGGACAAATTAAAAATATTGAATTGCGGCCATGTAAACTCTTGCACAATTGAGCTTCCAATCAATCAATACAGATAAACTCATCTACAATCATACTCAATTACGGAGCTCTGTTTTTAAAAACAGATAAAGCCAAGTCATGGCAAAGTTCCAAACTGGAACGATGAACTATCCTATCCCTAAGGTTGGATACTTTAACATATGGCGCAACATGACAACAAACAAAAAAGACTAAACGGATTTAAGCAATCATTGTTCATATCAGAACAAGAAACCATCGCTTAAGACAGGTTAGAATACAAACGTGATAATTAATAATAGTTAACTTGTTATTATGATCAACTGTCGTGACAGTATATGGAGACCATATATGGCATCAACAAAAGAGTAAAACTCATGAAAAAACGGCCCATCAACGAAACTACAATTATTCTAATGTCAAATGAACCTAAGCTACTGAACATCCAATAGAATAAATAATTGTTGACTGCCAAATTTATAATTTGATAAATTGACACGTTGAAGATATCACTTCATCATGATCATGAAACCCCCTTGAAATTATGAAATCGACCGTACTCTAATTATTGTCTGTAAAAACTGACGAATTGCATGTAATTACTGGAGAGCTTCAGCATCCTCCAATCGGACCAAGTCCTAGTGCTAATCAATTCCTTCAGCAAAACACCACGTCCTACTATTTACTAGAACATCAGTGAGAACACAAACTTGAGAATATTCAAAACATTGACGTACTACTTAAAGATCAATATGTTTACTTCCAAAGGAAAAAATTAAGGTGAGTTACCATGTAAACTTTAAGAGGAACTCAAGTAGATGGCATCCCAATAGGATCCGTAGTAATAGTATCAGCTAGTATCATGATGAAGAGAGTCAAGAGACCTAGCCATAGGTCTTGAATTACGACCCGACATTAAAATCTAAGGACTATATAGGAGTCCACGCTGATTTGTCATTAATATGGACATCGGGAGCTCTCAGCTCTGTACCAACTATCAACGAAATGTATGTGGAATAAAGAAAATGTCCACATAAAACAAGAACTCGAAAGAAACCGAAAACCTCATTCAAAAGGACTTGAAATAATGCCATTACAAATTGCAATAAATCATAATTATCTCTTAGTCTTACTCTTCATTTTTAAACATGATCATTTCTTAAAATTGTCTTTATACGGATTTTACCAACTTTGACCTTTACTGAAATTATGAAAGAATTGAACCTTTTACATAAAAACCTGTCAAACTTTTATATACTATTATATGAATTTCTTTCCTTATATAATTCATTACATCATTTTAATATGCATAGCCTTGAATTATGTAAATCAGAGCCTCGGTGAAAAACTGTGAAAAACAAAAGCAAATAAATATATAATAACTATATATATATCTAATATCATCTTTAAGAAAACTTAAAGAGCATTGCACCGATTAAACATCAGGATTAACTGCTTCCTGTGAACATTAAGGTTAATATTGAGTCTAAGATGAACAACTACAGGACATTTCAAGACGAATCCGTCTTTATTAAATCAAGGCTAGCCATGATCGCCTCAACGAATTCGATGTGAATACAAGACTGGCAAATTCATGATCAACTAGTGTGAGTTGAGTGATCGGAATACGAGGTAATAAGCAACCAAACTCATATTTTGATCGCCAATATGCGACGACAAGATACAATTCTATACATTTCATTCCACATAAAACTGATAACAGGACTACTATATAAGTCCTTGCTCATACACTCGTATGACGCATGATAAGATCGATGTCGATCTCAGCGCATATAAGGCTATATAGATCTTCAAATCCTGATACTCTTGTCATAAAGGAGTAAAGGGAAAACACTTGCACTTCACTCATTCAATTCACTCTATTAACAAAACTACGTGCGCAATTATGGAATATATCGACTATTCATGTTCTTAAAAGTGTATTTGCATTAATCGTGTTAATCACAAACAGAACTGGAACCTCTGAAATATGACCGTTTATCTGGAACGGGTGACCTCGATAATCGATAGTCAATCAATTTCATCAAAAGAAAAGAAACTATGATTGAATGCGTGAACAACTCAGAGACTTGCTGGATCTCAGCGGTTTTCGACAATCAATATAAAACATTCGCACCGAGCCTGACGTGAACACTGTCAAAAACCAAAGACACAAAATACCATAAATGGTATAATCATCGGATTATGTAATTATAAAACTTTTTGAAGTTTAATATGCAAATAATCAAAAATAGAAATCCAACTATTGGATTGGATATGATATTCATATCAATTTCATTGACACCATGTCAATCAATCTATGTAATCATGAATTATCAGAAGCAACAAGCTATAACACAGAACTAACCTTGATTCTTCCACAAGAACAAACTCATTTAAGTCGGACAGCGGTACCATCCGTCTCCGAAAACCGTTATTGGCATCCTGCAGGTCTGCTTGATAAATGGGCACTGCGCATACAAACCTTACCATTACCATGATTATCAAGGCACAGTGCTTCCAGCTCTTTCTGAGAGCGTTGCCCTCAATTTCTCCACCTTTTCCTGTAGAATCAATTTCGAATCGAACGAAGACTTAATCTATCCAGTATATATGCAAGAAAAAACCTGCAATATCCGAAGCGAAGATTTATGAAGATAGCCGTCGTCTGTTTAGAAAACCGCAAGGCAAATCTTTGAAATCGCGAGTGCTATAAAAACCAGTGAGGCCCCCAGGTAACACATAACGTTCTAAGGACGTTCTCAGGACGTAAATAACGTTCTTAGCACGTGCTTAAATGTTTTTAGGACGTTTTGTGTTACCTGGGTGAGCATTCAAGTAATAAACTATACGCTAAAAGCAGATTGTCATATAACAAATTTTCTCACAAATCAAAGGTCAACAACTTGTCAGATATAAAATGTTTTCTCCACTCATTTTAATCGTCGCATCAATCATCTTTTGGCTGAATCCACACGCGTCTAATAGGTATTCTACCGTACGCTCTAGATTTCATGCGTCTGTCATCAGTCCAGGCTTGAATTGTATTTTCGATTACTGTGATTACGGCTTCAGTCTATATTGTCATTTTGTAATCCGTGACTAAACTTGAGAAAGCACTTTCCTTTCAATAAGTCAGTGCGGCAGGGATATTTTACATTGAGTTGAAAATCGTGAACATGTTTGGTTCTCGCGTTCATTCAGTTTATTAAGAATTTCATATTGAAATATCACTATGATTTGCCTAACAGTAACATACAAAAATGGGGAAATAATGTTGTTTTTATTGGACAGTTGTTGTTGGTCATCATGGTCATGATGGTTGGTGGTTGTTGTTATATCTATTGCAAGCCTATGGCTATAACAAAATATTACCAATGATAACTCAGTTTCACCATTTAATGAATCTTCTTTCCAACGTATTATTAACCTAATTCCGAGTGTCTACATTAACAACCTCCTTATGGGTATGGGACTCCGATCGGAGGCCATAGACAAAACAGTAAGATTACTCAAAAGGGTTGACAAACACAAAACGTAGATAAATTTTGGCAACATACTTTTTAATAAAAAATCTTTTAAAAAGAAATGAACGGGTCAAGACAATGTTCTTTTAATTGTAAGGGTATCAATTGCAGAGTAGACCACAGTTATACAATGTATGTTGAAATGATTTAGTATAAGAATTGGTAGTAGTATGGTGATCTCTAGCATCGTTCGTGACGTCACTTCTGGTTTGAGGTCAAATATCAAATGAGGTCAAAGGTCACTTCCGGTCAAAGGTCACTAATGGTCAAAGGTATAATAACAATTATAATAGTAGTCTATTTTCATAAACAAATATATTTCTTTTACCCTTTCCATTGTGTGTAATCATTTTGTTTCTATTTTGCAATCGATTTTACAACTTAGATTGTTACTTACCAACATTATTTGGGTATGTGTTTTTACATAGAATTGATTCAATCTCATATCATCAAACAGAAAATAATCATATGAAAAATTAACTGCCATGCAGTTCTCTGAATTTGGTCCTCATAAACAAACTAAAACCGTGCTTAATAATGCTTGTTGCCATATAAATGCGCGTAAGCCACCCTCCCTTATGTATATTTGTTTTAGTTGAATATTATTGTTCTTGACGCCGTTTACGTTACAATCAGCTTCAGATTTGCAACTTTAATAAAATCAATACAGTTATGAATGGAAATATAGGTAACTCACGAGAAGGCAAAGACGAGAATGAAAAAAAAAGCATCCGTCTGAAAATATTTTGACGGTTGGAATTGAAAATAATTCTGAATTGGTTATAGCTGCGGAGTTGTCTTTTTAAAGACAGTTCTTGTTATTCAGTGTAATGTTATTTGCCCGGGGGTTTGGGGCACTCCCATTCTGGAGGTGACGCGTATGTAAGGCTGTTATTATAGACCCCACCTTTCAACATCGATGTCACCCAAAGACCACATATTTATTTCTAGAAAACATGCACTGTCTGGTGACTCTCACCCAAATACCCCCTATTTTTTCATTCGACCGATCACCCAATTAAGGTCTTTTTTGTGAATTTTTCAATTTAAACATCAAACCGACCATCAATGATTTTAGGCTCATTTATTAGATCAGTACTCCAGCTATTCCGAGCTACTTGAATGCACAAAGGTTCTATGGGACTGAGATGGCTCTCACCCGAAAGTTTTGTTCTAGTTCAATTTTCAATTTATTCACCACACAAAGCAATAAATGGTATATAAATGAAAAGTATATGGTAGGACGCCCACAAAGAGCACAGCTCGTAGGGTGAATCCATACCCCGGGTCCATCCCGTCCATTCCCCCTATTTTTTATTCGACCAACCAAGGCTTTTTTTCTGAGTTGTTAAATTTCAACATCATCAAATCGACTAGTAAGTATTATCAATGATTTAATGTTTATAGATCAGCAAGCTTTTCCGAGCTACAGCTTTTATGGGGCTGAGATGGCTCTCACCCAAACACCTAAGTTGCTTCCTCAACCAATGCCCCCACCCCTAATGTGGGTCCAAAAGGCTGGAGCTCACCAAAAGACCCCGTATTTTTTTAATATTTTGTCTCACCGAATGCCCCTGGGTGCGAGTATTTCAGCCCTATACACATTCCATTTCAAATTGAAGTGCCCCCCGGATTGTTTGTTTATCATTCACCAATATGTTATCTTCAGCTAGCTCAAGGTTGTAAACTAATTTATGGTAATACCCTTTCTTAATAATTTGTTTACTCAGCTCAATCTATTTGCTTTTTAAAACTGGCCTTTTTAATCTCTGGTGAGGATGTATTCGTCGAGTTTGCATTAAAGGAGAGTTAAAATGGTGAGTTTCCGTGAACATACATCTTTGTTATCAGGAAAGTTAAATCTTTCTCATCTTTCCCATACAAATATCCTTCACTCTTTCGACCGGCCACGCAAAAGATGCAAATTCCGAGAAACTTGTCACTTTTGTATTAGTCAAAATAATTGTAAAACTTTTAGGAAGGGTCACTTTGTGCTTAGGGCATAAACCCGGGCATAAATATGACCATGCATAAATTTGAATGTGCCTAACAACATGAAGGTATTGTGTTAACAACAATAAACTTGAAAAACATGTTTACAACCAGTGCATTGAGAATCTCCTCCAATTACATAACTATTATATATTTTATTAAATTATCTGATGCCAAAAATAAATTCGAAATTATTAAATAAGGTATATT
>JAUMTS010361053.1:0-13955 GCA_032273385.1 Ophiopholis aculeata | reverse complement strand
GCCGTGCTGTTTGCAGAGAGCTAAAGATAGTTTGCATGTCTAAAATATTAATGAAAAGTTATTTCAATGTTAGTTTGCATATCAATTACTTATATAACACTTTTATAAAAATGATAGTAGCAATAAACAGTCAATTACTTGAATTTTTAATTTTGTTTGACTTAATGAAGTAAAATTAAAATGGGTAATTGGGTCAAATTGAATGATTCATATGATTATTAAGTGAACCAATTGAAATCTGCAGTATTTTGAATTTCATGGTGCCATTTGTTGCCTAGCCAACTTGTATAAATATAATACCACATCTAAAAGGTAAACTGCAAATTGTTTCCTTTAAACAATTATAGTCTGAATTTTAAGCGAAATCTACATTTTCATGCCCCAGAAACACTTCCTTATTCCCAATCTGACAAAATCCATTAGTATTCTAGTTTATTCTGCATATTTCTCTCACAAATACAAAATACTACATATAGCCCAAATGCATATTGACTATACATTATGTATACATGGTTCCATTTGTGTGCTTACATTATTGGTTCCACATAATGTTGTGTTATTAATGTGTTTTTCCTACGGGAAAGCTGGACTTTTTATTTTCTTAATCCATAAAATGCTGGTGTTTTTAAATATAAAATGTCAAAATGGTTACAGGCGCTAAAAGACAAGTTTCTCAACAGAATAGCAAACCTTGTACTTTTATTTCCTGAATATAATATGGGCCAAGTTTTCTGAAAAAAACAACCCACATTTTTGAGATCAATTACAACAAAACTTCCAAATTTAAATTTTAGAAGTTGGGTGAATGCTCTAGACATGAACAGAAAGTCTCAAGAAAAAGACAACTCTGCATGGGAATGGACTGAGCATCTAGTTGTACTGATGATGGGGTCATTAATTGAGTACATCAGCATCCTTGTAAATTATACAGTACTAATACCTTGAACATAAGAAGCCACATTTATGTTCAATCTAGTTTAACCAAATACCCTGGACTGGTTGATTTGCTGATGCCACATGGTAATGTTTATTTATAATGCATCACATGCAACACAAGCCTCTGTAAATTATACCTTGATCATCTTCTTCTATGGCGATTCAGAAGCTCATTTCTCACGTAATCCAGACATCCTATCCATGTTTCATGTAAATACACATTATCCTAATCATCATCACTTTTTACATCTTTAGATAAATTAAAATCCGGTGACCCACTTCTATGTGATTACCTAGACTAAGTTAAAGTATTTCTAAATTAACTAGACTTATAAGGATCTGTGATAAGATGCTAGTGTCTAGATTAACAGAAATGAGGTAAAATATATGTCACAAACGATTTGGATGAAAATTACCGATTATCTGTAAACAGGTTACCTGTAAATAGGCCTGGTAATATACAAACCTCGTACAGCAGACTCAATCAAATGACATACACAAACACAGTTGTAAATGTATTTCTGTTTTATTGTACAATATGAAAATTAGTTGCATGTCTTGTTGGACATACATTACATCCACACTAATAATAAATATCAGTTAGTTTGGATGGAAACAATACAAAGTATTTACAAACTTATCTTGGTGAAAATGATGTGCTTAGAAGTATAACCTTAACCCACTGAGTTCAATAAAACCACAGTATATGTAAACACTAAAACTAACTTAACCTGTTTTAAATGTTAAAAAAACCTTTTTGATTTTAAAAAACCTTTTAAAATTATGTGTTGCCTCAGGCACATCCCAATAAACACCGATGTGTTTTATTGCAGGCTGAAAATTGGGTAACGTAGCTACTTTGAACCTGAAAAACTAACCATAACCCAAAAGGAAGTTTTGATTAACAAACAAGATTACTTTTATTTCAATAAACATCAAGCATTTTACGTTAAATGTGTCCTTTGTTGTGCGTTTCACCCAATATTTTTGCATAACAGCCTATTCTAACACTGAATTTATACTCAAAATGTAAGTTTTTTGAAATGCTCGAGCACATATGCACCTCAATTTTTAGTTTTTGGAATAGATCAATATCAAAATGCTGGCAAATGCCTTTGGAGCATTTCTGTTGCTTGTCTGCAGTCGTTCTACATTAGCGACTAGTAGCGTTCGAGTGCTGCAAATGGCTGGTAGTCAGACTCTTGCAGTTTCAAAAAGCCCGTGTTTCGCATATAAATCCAGCTGAAGTCTTTTTGTGAAAATGTTGGCATTCTAACATAATTAATTAGTTACCTGTATAATTCAAATATCTTATATATTTTGTTTTTGTTTAACTTGTTTTCATTTTATTGCAATCACAAAGAACATATTTCACGGCATTTAATTTAAGCAGATAAATTTTAATCATTGAAAACAATCTGCTGTACTTGTATTTAGGATATCAATGTTAAATTAGCAATATGCATTTTAACACCCTTACAACATTACAATTTACTAAATGAGAAGTAACTTTGGGACACAGTGCTTCTGGTTTTACATAGAACCAATGCATCCTTCAGAAGCAGGGTCATTTTAAGAACATAACATTACATTGCGCTGGCCTTGAATTGCACATCAAGTCTTAGCCCAAAGAACCTCCCAATGCTAAGATTAATTCTCAGTTTTAGCTGAAGCTTTGTATAATCATGAAAGAAGGCAATTTCCATCTACTTTCTCTGTTTGACTCACTTAGTTTAAAGAAAATACAATACAGGTTAACAACATCTTAAAGTCTAATTCCGAATTCATAATTTACATTTATACTCTTAATCTTCATTTTGCAACAGAGATCTCTTCCCAACCAGTCCATCAATCTAACTTACTGTTTTTAGTTTGCCAGCATTTGATTTAAAATCCAATAACAATTTATCAAAATATGGTTACACCAAAATATTAACTAAATGGTAGGTTGAATATGGCATAGGTAGTTTTATTACCACAATTAGAATATTACCAAATCTGGGAGTGATATGTTTACAATTGAATTACAAATATGAAAACTGCTGCTAACAATATCTGGTGGATATAATGTAAAAGAATTTAAATTTTTGAATACTTGTAATAATTCATTTAAATGCAGGTTACAAATATATAAACTGGATGAAAATTGGGAATTGGTATTTATAAAGATACATGACTCTTTTAGCACATTGAATCAGGATTTGTTAATGTGTAAATGTTTGATTTCTGGATACATTTTAAAGTATCATGCTGTGGTAGCATGCAATGGTAAATATTGGATATCTTGCAAGGAGTGTTGCAATGGCTGGCAACATATTAACTGACCTAAAAATATCAAATCTCGGAAGTTTAAACACGGTGCTAAAAGTGTAGTCTTACATTTGGTTTAAATTTTATACTTAAATATGTGTTGGATTGCTTTAAAGAGCAGCATTCTGATTATTAAAAAAGAATTAGATAAGAACTTATTGTATCATTCTTTTCTACCTTTTAAAGAGCCTGTTGCTCATCATGCATTAAATATCATCAAAATTGTACATACCATGCTTTGTTTTCATATGCTTTGTTTTTATATCACTTAGAGTAGAAACATGCATGAGAGAGACTGCATTTATGAAATATACATCTTTTTAGCTAATACATTCTAAATGGAGTTTCTTTTTCTTCCGTTTTATTGATGATTGAAGATTTAAATTAATAAGAATAAACTTTCCCCAGCATGAGGAGGAAAATGTGCCCTGGCCCATAACATCTAGACCTATGTAAATTTCAACTCATCATAACTTTTCCATGCTTGGAATGAGTTCAAACTTACAACAATTAACAACTTTCGCAGAGAAATATTGTTGCATTTGGCCTTGTCTGGTACATTTGCCCCCAGAATATATAATGTAACACTTTGTCAGTCTAACATCTCCTTGGTTATCAAATAAGATTATTACCAGTTAGTCCTTTTTAAGATTTATTAACTCTGGTTAAATAAAATACCCAGTTTTATTTATTAAACCAATAAACAAGATTATAGGCTACATAAATGGTTGAGGCATTGAAAGGTTAAACATCATTGATACAACATTAAAATATGGTTCTGAATATCATACATAAATATCATACATGCACTGCAAATTTTTAAGAACATATAATTTACATAAAAATTACAATTAAAAAATGCAATTGCAAAGCCAGAAATTGGGCAAAATTCTGGCAAATATATCAATTATTTACATATTTGTAGGTTTGTACATTACTATACAATTTATGCATTTCCTGCATACAATACTTAAGTTTAATAGCCATAATAATATGAGATTTATTGACATTAAACTATATATTTTGTAAACATAATACCTTATGGCCAATAATGTTCTTACCCAGGTATGCAACCCATCACCAGCTTAAGTGAAATCTGATTATCAGAGTTGAAACTCTTAAGAGAATTTAAAATTCAAAAGTTCGACAACAGTGGTGAAGCTTTTTTCTGATACCCAGATACGTGACTTCACAACTGCTAACGAGGAAATTGATCCCTTTCCAAAAGCAAAGCCAACAGAAACGCTATAGTCCATTAAAATCAGCTTGGTTGATATCTTTCATAAGCTTTAACAATTAACTCCCCCTGTTCACAAATTACAAATACAATGCAGTAGAAGTTCACGTTTCATAATCAAATATCAAAAAAACTCAGGGTGCAATATTCTATAATATACTTAACCTGCAACTACACAAAATGACATTCATTCTCAAACTTGTGAGAAAGAATGCTTGAGAGCAGATTGACCTTCTGACTTTAAAATAACCAATAATTCATATAACATTGAAACCATTATTCCTTTTACCCATTGCAAGTACTTAACTCTATGGAATGCAACAAATAACTCCATTTCTCTTTATTTCCCGTTTCAAAAATGCAAATTAAGTTTAAGAACCATGGTGATAACTTCCTAGCACCAAAATATTGCTTACATTTCTGGCCCTTATTGAAACTTGTTTACACCTGCGCTGTGCTTGGTATCGTCCTTCTATTGTTGATTGTATTCCTCTAAAAAGCTTCAGACACATTTTTTTGGTTTAGTCCTCTAATGCAAATGCAAGCTAAAATCAGCCCTTTTTTTATACAAAAGAAATAAACCATTAAGAGGACTAGCTTCAGCAAATACCTTGGAGAAAGTTCCAAGGACAACTCTTGTATTAACCAATAATTTCAAACTTAATGCTAAAACTTGACCAAAATTTTCTAACCTTATGACCATTAGACAAACAATGTATTCAATATCTCTTTGCAAATTGAATCAGCATACTAAAACAATAATTGTAAGCACTGAACACCTAACATTCTAAAAAAACTCAATTAATATTGCATTGTAATCAAAATATTTATTATTATTTTTGTTATAGCTAACTCATAAGAACATCGACCTATTCAACACAATAAATAGTATGAACAAAGATTAAATACTTCTGCAAAATCAAATATATACAACAAAGTTGGACCTTAAAAAATTCATCATAGAACAGCTTGAACATGCTAACTGATACAGGGGATTTCTATATGAAAATCAAAACATTCTTTAGGTCTCCCCTACTAATGAGGTGTAACATATTCTTTAGGTCTCCCCTACTAATGAGGTGTAGGTCAATGGTGGAACAAAATGCACCAGGTATTGTTGAATATTGCCTAGTGCTACAGTGCACCTACATGATGGATGGGTGAATTATTGGTGTATCTTGCCGGAGAAACTTACTTTAGAAACCTACTTATTTGTTTAGATTTTCTTTAGAATGATTTCTATTTGAGACATATTAGGGGTTTGATTCTGCCATTATGGCTGTAATTATTCTAACTCAATTACTTTGACATTGGTCCAAAATTTGGTTGACTCTCAAGCTGGCTATTAGTTTCTACACTTTGGGTGGTATGCTACTATTTTTTATGTCATTTAATTTGTTTTGATATTATGGTTTTGAATTTTGAGTGAAGTATCAAATAAGTACTAATACATTTTGTTATGGAAAGGGGAAATAAATGACCCGAATACATTCATAATAATAATTATAATGCATTAGTAATGCGCCATCAATCTACATACATTATTTTGGGGTTGCATTTCATTAAAGAACTGAGAAGATAATCAAAACTAAAGTAACGCAAGACTCAAATGACCATGCAGTGAAAATAGCTATAACTAAATAATTCAAGTTTGAAAAAAGAGGGAATCAAAACATTAAAAATTCAACCAATGATTAACTAATGAGTGGTATTGTCAACATCACGATGTGGTTATAAAAAGCAAACTGTTACAGCTGAAAGGGAATATATTTTACCACATAGGTCAGAAATAAGCACCTTTTTGTAGATGAATACATATACACATACATTTTCAAAGATTCCCTTTATTATACATGGAAAATGTAACGCTAGATTAATTTATCCAAAACAAAATTGTGTTACATGAAGTTGTGACTACATGGCTAGGTTAAGATATCTTCCTAACATGGTTTTATTGGTTTATACCAGATAAAACTCCTTTTCATCTTAAGAATAGGTGCAATGTCACTGCATATATCTTATTTTACCTTGTAACATTATGCACTCTGTAGTCACACAACTAGTGTGCAAATAAAACACTAAAATCCATCATTCCTTTTGCATAAAATCTAATGTCGATATCACAAATAAGCAATTACTGCTGTATGTGACGGACACAGCCAAAGCAGAATGACGGATAAAGACAAAATAGCTTCTAGTAAAGTATGTAGCTACAATTAAACGCTGTGTGACATTATTTCCAAGCTCAGGTTAAGAAGCAATATTCTGGAATTCTCACAACTGGTAAAATTGCATTGCAACTTCTTGTTTTTAATAACAATTCTAAGATAGTTGGCACATATTTTTAAATATTTTTCTTAACGATTGGTTTAAAAATGAGAGTCAATGGTAAAATACTTCTATATATGCTGCATTTTAGATTGAAACATCTATTGTATGTTGCGAGAAACACACATTATCCGCTATAGACCTAAATAAAATACTCATTGATTAATATATGATGTTAAAAACAACTTTGAAAGGTTGGTAATATAATACTTAATATTTTCTAGGGCATATTTTTTTAAATTATCAAACCATATATTTTTCAAACACTGTATGTACCATGTGGATCTCAGTATATACCACTATTAAAGTAAAAACCAGCATCAAAACAGATATTCTGAACATGGTATTATGGAAGTAACCAAGTACTAACATGCCTATGCACCTGTGATAAACTGGCCTTTAACCCCTACTAGCTACCAAGGATAGGCCTAGAGATAATTCATAAATCCTTGCTAGAAACAAATATAAAATGGAGTAAATAAGGTTTACTATTGCTATAAATGGAGCCTCTCTGCTTTGGTTAAAAAGATTTGATTTGAATATCACTTGGTTATTTATGATGGATAAATATACATAAGGTCACATAAAACATGCGTAAGAAAGACGGTATGGAAATCTATGTACATCATGTATACATATTGTGCTATATATATAAAAAACCTTTTGTGCAAAAAGTTGTCACCTGGTTCAGTAATTGAAAACATTCTTCCAATGAATAAAAGGAATATGCAATTAAATGAATGAAAATAAATGCTGATCAAAAAGCGCCACAATCCATAGTCACTTTCATAAGATGTAAAATAGTTTCAACCATGAGTCAGATTAGTTGATTAAATATGATGACATGGAACTTTTTGCACAGAATTGTCAATTTTATGTACAATTATCACCCAAACATACCTAATTATGAATAATGTTATGTGAGAAAAGATTTAAGGCAATGCACTGTACAAGCATGATTTTCTTATGTTGCTATGGTAACTGTATATGGCAACGTCTATCAAGTACTTGTATCGTTTATATTTTTAAGATTAATTTTTTACTAACATTTATGTTCAGAATCCAGGCACATAGAAAAGCATTTTCACTCAAATTTACACTTTGAAACATTTTGATAAATCTTGGTATAACAAGGAATTTAAAACTGACTTATATCAAAATAGTTTCAATTGTCACAAGAAATTAATGGAAAAACGTGTTCTTGCCATTATTACAAACTGTTTCTTGTTGATTGCCAAATATAAAATATTTTCATCAAATGGCAAGGACATTCAGGGTATTATATGTGTTTTAAACTTGTTAATTTGTCCTGGTGTCCATTTAGAAATCATCTAGTTAATGTATCTTACCACATTTGTGCCTGCAGTATTTCCACAATTAGCACAGACCATTGGAACTGTATGATGATTTACCTTTTATTTATAGTTTCATAAATATTTCTATACTTTTTATATCAGAAGGCACAGTTTAAGTGGTGTACAAAATATGAAATCTTCATAGCGTCATCAATAGAGAATAATTCTGAAGGCTTGTGCAATAGCTGGCATGTTGAAACTAATATAATCAGATGGCTATTTTAGCAATGTTGGTTTTTAAGAAAACAACACTTAAGCCCAGAAACACAAAATCAAAGTTGGGTTTTTTTGGTAAAAAGTCATCAAAATGTTTAACATGTCAGCTATGACCTAATCTTCATATTTTGCATCCATTTTGCTAATTTACAATATATCTCCTTACACAGAACAGGACTACATTGATATTAAGAGGGCGTGACCAATAGGAAATAAGCTAGCGACATCTATGACGGTTACGGCTAACTTTGAACTAGAAATGTTTATTTGATGAATAGTCTAGAAACACTATTATGCTAGGTATATATTGTTTCTAGAGAGAATTTAATGCTAGATTAACACTCAAGAATATATCCATGCTAGATTATTATTGTTTCTAGTGTTTCTAGAAGGAAATCTATACCAAATTAAAATTGTTTCCTGAAGGTGTTCTTTGCTAAATTAACATTGTTTTAAAATTAATTCCAAAGTAGATTCTATAGCTCACATACTTGTGTATTACTAACACAGTGTTTTTTCTAAAACTGTGAGTTTAATGCACTTGAAGCCATTGTTACACATTTAAACCTCTGGTTCTAAAGTGCAATGCGGTTCAGTATGTTCTTTCCATGTTTTTCCAAATTGTTGAGCTCGGTCCATGTTATCAACCTTACTACAACATCTAATGGCCACAGGTTTATGTGATTAACAGCATGGATGTCTTGGGAGCCATTGGATGACATGTTTGTTGGGCATTGCCCTGTATTGCTTTCTTTATGGATAAGTGAGCATTGTGTCTGTGATACCTTTAAGTATTTAGCTTTGTGATGCCTTCAGAACACTTACTTTATGCCATGATATGTAACATGCATTATAAGATACAAGCTCATTCTTAAATTCAAGTATACTGGCATGGCAAAAAGAAACAAACTGCTATTTTAGAAATTCAAAGTGGTTTATGCTTAAGTTCTAGAGTGGAATTGCAGGAATTCAGGAGATTTGTAATACCTGATTATTGACACAATAATATGCACATGCTTATAATTTTTAACCAATTAAAGCTAATTGTTGTGGATTGTATTAAGGTACACACCAAGTACATTTTCAAATTGGAAATATACTTTTTTAGATGTTAGGTACACTTCCACAATCTCATTTTCTGTTAAAGACAGATACCTTTACTATTGTTTTTCTAAATTGCATTTAAAATCTACAGATTTGATAAGGCAGCTTATACAGCACTGTGCCTTGATGTTCATTACATTCATAGGGATAATAGGTTTTATGACATCATTTCCAAACAGAAGGTCAAAATCATGAAAAGCACAATATGGTATACCACTATTCCCAACTAGAGATATCTGTAAGCTTTTGTGAAATTATTGTGCATGTGCTTTGAGTAACAATGACATTCAAAACTATAAAACACATATTGATATTTTGGCACGTTAAAGAAAGCAAATATTAAAAATGAGAATGTGGAAGATACCTGGGTCAAAGTAATCATCTACATTCAACAAAACTGATGTGACTATCAAATCACAAAGCCTAAATAATTTTAAAAGCAAGTAAATCTATACATAAGTTTACAACATTTTATACAAACTGAAAAATAGTATTGAGGTATAATCATTATCAAATTGAATTGTTCTCCAGGATTAAGAGTTCTATCTCTCAAGTGTAATACTGCTTGAGTATGTGTAGAGTCATTTCTACTATAATACTCAGGGCATACTCTACAAGTTCACATCCTTTGTTGTCTTCATTTTGATGGCTCACTCCTTGGTGGATGAAGAAGTTCTCTCGAAAGCAGCGACGATGGTCTAATGCATGTCTACTGATTGATGTTTCAATCACGTCTCATTTCAGTACCTTAGTTCTTCATTTCCCAAAATGCACATCAATTTTAAACTAGCTTGACTTGTAGTCATATATTAATTTTGTTCTGAAATGGACAGCTGCAATATTGTAGGCTGCTACTCTAACTTTTGATTCAACTGAAAAATTATTATTTTGTAACAATTTTGCTAATTTGGAGACTACATATTAAAAAGCTATGCCTTTCTAAAGAGTGCAAATTGAGAAATATAAAAACAAACAATCCTAAATCTACCAATCCGAGGCAGTGATTGCTTTTAGTATACATCCTCTTGTTATGGATGGAAAACTTCTATATAGTATCAAAACTCCTTTATCAGTTCTACACCAAGCCTGCACAAAGCTTAAAATGATCATCTAGATTCTGACCAGCAGTGTTTCTAGAATTGCAACTAGTTCGCATCCAGTACCCGGTTGATGGAGGGAAATCTTTTAAAGTTGGCAAAAGAATTCTGCTGCAGTGGTGTGCATTTTAGTTGGTTGGAGTGGGTTTGATGTGTTAATACTAACTCCATCGGAGAACCTCTCTCATAATATTGTGTCAAATACATGCATGGATTTGGTTATAGTCTCGTCCTGTTGAAATAATGACAAAGAAAATCAATTGGAGATATATTTATCACAAATGTTATATATTCTCAATACAACTTATCAACCCTGCTACCCTTTGATACTGAAAAATGTTTTTTGCACTTCTTTAACAGATTCATCAGGTACTATTATAACGATTAAATAGATTTCTGTATTATACATTTCATCATATCTACTCTTAAAATAACAAGATAAAATGCTCAACTAATGATGAGAAAGTAGTCTAGCATGACAGTTGTTGAAGTTTACACAGTAGGTGTGACTTTGGACGTGATATGATGACATCATATTGTTTTTCAAAAAACAAAATACTGCAACATTTTGCTGGAATTTATTTTCCAGCATTTACTATTGATAGACATGGTGCATGTACTTAATTTCGCAAGCCAAAGGCTGATGGCCAGGGAGCTGGATGTTGAGTAAGCTTACCCTGGATATTACTAGATCATTCACTTTCCAACCAGGGTTTATGTTGAGAATCATCCTAATCTATCCGGAGATCATTAAACATAATGCTGTCACATGCCACATATAGGACACAAACTTATTAATATCTTTATTAATACCTGCATTTTAAATGCATAGATATTTGTCTCCTTAATTTTCGATTGCATGCTGAATTCACAATAGGCTGCCAAAAGCCTTACAAATTTGACAGCTTTTTTTTAGCATGTCACTTGTGATGCCTGTTCTCACTATTAACGATCAATTTTAGGGAAACAGGCATTATTTTGTGTGTGTTTATTTTTAGGATTCTAATTTGATTTGTAAAATTAAAAATCTCACAAAATGTCCACTTATTCAACAGTCAAAATACTTTGCAGTTGACTTATTTTATTTTTTCCAATAACTAAAGTGTATCCCAGGATCAGAGTGGTAGTGATTCGGTCCAAATGCGTTTCTTAATGCATACCACGTTATTTATAGCACCTTCTTTATTCTCGCGAGCCTTTTGTTATGCTACTAGTAACGACACCATCATCATGCGGGCGTGCATCGAGAGACGCCTTTTTGACAGGAAGTGACATCACAAAACATTCTGATCTCGGGATGCACTTTACATAATAATCTGAGTTTGAAAAGGCAAGGTACTTACCATTCTACATGAATCTATGAACTCATCTATTGTGACTACCCCATCTTTATTTAGGTCCATTTTCTGTAAAACAAAACAGAATATTTGGTAGAAAGGTAAATATAAATTACATAATATCTATAAAATCCATTATTTTTAAATGCTTCAAAAATCAACTTTGTTTACAAAATAAAGATAACATTTACTTAATAATTGTGTGTTTCAAAAACTAAGAATATCATTTATATATTATCCCATTTCATAAGTATTTAAATGTAGCATTGATGTATTCTTTATTTTTTACTCTTGTAGAATCCAAAACAAGTTGAGTGACCTTCGACAAGCATCTAGATGAGATATTCAAGCCCTGGCTTATGAAATCTTTTTATATGTTGGATAGGAGTAACACTCTTCTCTATCAGATGGCTATTTTTGGACCTACTTAAAAGATTTGATTCTTCTACATATTCCTACTTTTACATAATCATTTTAAGTAATTGATAAGAGTGCTACTGTCTCATAAAGGTTTTAAGAGTATATAAGACAAATTGTTACATGTTCATGAAGTTATGGTTCACTCAGCAAAATATTTCAAAAAAAATCCAAACTTGATCTTACCTGGAAGACTCTTTCTACATGTTCATTGGGTGTGACGTCTTCTAACGTTGCCTCTGAGTATTTCCCCATCATGTCATATATGGACGTTACTATGCTTAACATTTCCTATAGAAAAAAAAATAATAATAATCAAAATTATCAGAAGTACATGAGTGGTGTATCCCAAAACATGCCCCCAAAAAAGTTTCTTTGAGATGACCATGTTATGCTTCACCAAATAATATTTTAAAAGTCATTTATGAGGTCGTAAGAAGCAACCTTTCATGATGTATATATCATTTTATGAGAATTAATTCTAAAATAAAAAACACCAACATTATTTTGTCAGTAACTTTTGTTGCAAATCCTGAACCTATTCTAGACCACTTAAGTAGAAGAGACACATAATGTCAATACATTATCACTAACACTCAGGCAGCCCAAAGAAAAGTATATTGCAATATCCTTGCAGTAACCCTAAGGGGAGAGACTTAATATAAAAAACATTCTCTGGCTTTTATGTGTATCCAAGCCTATGGCTATGGTGAAACATGTATAGTTCTGTGTCATTGCACTTATACCACTTCCTTCTTTGTAATATACACCTTATTCCTATTTTGCGTACTCTCGTAGAAGACGGGGTACAGCCCAACTGAGCATGCTCAGTGCAATTAACGCTTCCTATACAAGTGAACTGAAAACTAGGCCATTGGTGTGTCCGCAACGAGAGTGCTGTGGTTTTTCAAAACGATGAACTTTGCACTAATCACTGATACAACTGATTCTTATTTACTGTTTAATATTTGTTCTTGATACATTTATGAAACTTAGTTTACATATAAACGATATCCCGCCAGAAGTTTGAAATTTAATGATTGCTGATAACCCCAAAAATCCATGAAAATTGGGTGGCATTGCAGTTCATTCACATTGTGGCCAATTCAGGAGATTCGCATATTGAGTTGCTGCGTAACCACTCCATTGACCAATTAGGAATAAGATTTATATCTTTGAGATTGAAGATCCAGGATTATAGACTGTTGAAAATTATGATAAAAATCTCATAATTATTGGCCAATCTAATTCCAATACTTGATCAATTTAGCAGCATCACAGAACACCATTTAGGTGATACAATTTATGATCACGGTGATCTCCCTTCTATTTAAGAAAGACATATGGGGGTATAAGCAAAGAGATAATACACAATCATTTCTTTAACTTTGCAGTTAAAGATCAACTGAAAAAATGGTTGATTTTTGTTTGTTTTCTTTAACCCTAACGCCCCCAGGTGGTCGTGGGGAAGGTGGTATGGAGACTATCTCCTCAAGAAAGAAGGAAGAGAGGGAGGGGAAAAAAATTGCGCGTAGGGCGCCCGCGCGGGCCGGGGCTCGAACCCGGGACCTCTCGCGTGCTAGCCGGGGGACAGGGGCTTCACACCACGCCGGTTTGT